>PVHY01017764.1:0-30648 GCA_004024945.1 Uropsilus gracilis
GGGTGGGGGGGACGGGGGCAGGGGGGGCCTAGATAACGATAGTGTTCTGTATTTTCTCAAGAAGGAAAAGAAAGAAGCCCTAAAGAATCAGTTGAAAAGCTCCAAAAACAAAAAGAAAGAACTTTAAGAAGTGGAAGTGGCCAGGTATGGTGACGCATGCCTATAAGCGGCAGCCTAGGAAGCTGCATCCAGAGCCAGGGATCTTGGTTCAAGTCCGGCCCAGGGCATGTATCAAGACCTAGTTCCAAAAAACTAGCTGGGTGTGGTAGTGCATGGCTGTAAACCCAGCTACCTGGGAAGCTGAGGCTGGGGATTGCTTGAGTCTGTGGTACCTCGTGCAAGGTGAGCTTGAGGTTCCATGGCAGATTTGGCAGGTGGCACCAAAAAGGAAGAGACGTACCTGCCAATTATTGTAATGGGAGGAAAAGCCAAAGAAGAAACATGGGAAGGCACTAAGACAACTGAGACCAAGATTCTGTTTTCCAAGGAGATCTCTCCTGGTATCAATATGACCTTAGGAAGAAAAGGCAACGTAGGGAGGAGGCTGAATCTTTCCCACATTTGCAACACTCACACACACACACACACACACACACACACACACAGAGAGAGAGAGAGAGAGAGAGAGAGAGAGAGAGAGAGAAAGAGAAAGTAATTTCTTTATTGTATTTTAAATACAATTCAGTTTAAAATATATATTTACACAAAATAGATGAGTGCATGTTTTGACTATATGAAATGTTTGTGTATTCTAGTAGTTTATAAAAATGAAAAAAATGAGTAAGTGTTTAGACTTTTGGTGCTGGAATTACAAAAATAAGTTTGCAATATTGCTATCATTAAAGTGCCATTTTATTATATACAAAGTAAAAAATTGAGAGTAACTCAACTCTTGACTGTTATGTGCTCCGTTTTTGCATTCTAAACAAAATTATTTCTACAGTCTCAACACTAGAAAAATAACCTTATGTTGTTCATATCATTAGTAAGTGAGCTTGAGTTTGGGATTTTAGTTTTTATAGATTTCACTGTTAGTCATAATTTACATACCATTTTATTTCCATTTTTTAATGAAGGTACTTAATCTTTTTTGGTGTTTTTTTTTTTAAGTATCTCAACTACAATATTTCTATTGTTTAATTTAGAATGTCTTGCCAAAGGCACGTCTTAAGTCTCCAGATCACTTAAGAACTAGACCACTATTGTATGACTGGGCATCATCACATCCAGTATTTTTTCTTCCAGGTGCAGGAGTGTATTTTTTTAAGTCAAAAGAGATTGATGGAAGGGACTATTATAATTGTTCATTTGTACTTCAACCATTCTCCTTGTGATGTGAGTTTGAGGAGGTGACTCTGACAGAGATAGGATGGATATAATTCTGACAGTAGGAAATAACCCAATTACTTTTTAATAATTGGGTTTGGCTACTAGAAACTGTTCTGAAGGAAAAACAGCTGTTCACTGAGGAAATGTGGAATATATCTTAACTAACTGGAAAACAATGATGAAAAGACAAATTGGCTCAGGCTGATAATCAGTGTGAGGTTATATTCATTCATTTAACATGTATTTGATCATCTACCATGTGTAACACATTCAGTTACGGTTCAAGAATACTATGGTGGGCAAGATAGAGGTAGTCCTTTCCCTCCTGGAATTTCATCATAAAAACACATGGATGCACACACAATATAAACAAGGAAATACAGAAAAATAGTAATTATGATAAATGATTCTAATAAAAAGGAGGTTGTATGAACAGGGGAGTGACACAGTTTTAAAATGTATTGGCGCCCAAATACCCTGGTGGGTGAAGTCTGAAAGAGCACAAGACCACGCGAGAGAAAATGGGAAGTGGGAAGAGAGAGCATATAAAATGGGAGGAGAGAGAAGAAAAAGAGGAGAGATGAGGATAATGGAGTGAGAGAACAGGCCCACGTGGGAAGCCCCCTGGACATGGCAAGAAGCCATGATGGGAGAGTGACCAGCAGAGAAATAGCCAGTGTGAAGTCAGATGCCAGAATGGCAGGCTGAGAGGTGACCAGGGACTGCTGAGGGAAGGCTTGGTGGGTTTCACTAGATGCAGCTGAAGGTGAGCCTGGTAAAGGAAGCACATGGAGCCACAGCAAGGCAGCACATTTGGAAAGCTGATTTGGGTGCTGCATTTTGTTGAAGCAGAGTGAAGAGCCTTGGAGAAGCAGAGCAGTGTGGTACACTGGAGAAGTGAAGAGAAGATGCTGGCGAAAGACTGGACTCTGCAGAAGTGCCTACTCCTCAGATTTGAAGGGACAAAGGGCACCATCTTGGACATGTGTTTGGGACGTTCAGACTAATGGTGATTAGGGTAAGATAACTGGCTACTTGTGGCATTAAGAACTCTTTGTTTTCCTGGTTAATTTCTCTTGGTAATAAAACCCTGTTGTTTAAATTGTTTTGTGACTTTGGCAACTACTGTGTACATGGGTGATGCAGACCTGTGACTTGTTAGTTAGAAGTTTCTGCCCCTTTTGTCCCAATTTCAGTATGCTCACTGCCAGTTGCATGTATAAGTGAATGTATGCTTGAATTGAGCTCACCAATCAACCCTGTATGTTGACTTTTTCCTCATATCAGACATAGTATTGTGTTTGAAAATATATAAATTCTGCTAGCGGTATAACTTGATCCAAATTGAAGTGATAAATCTTTATCTAATGCTCTCATAGAACATAGAGTTTTGAGAATGGCAAACACTCACTTTTGTCTATAAATACATATGCCAGATGATGGAGGATACAGGCCAATTGCTTTCCATATAAGTCAGCTTCATTGGCTGTTGAGCCCTGGAAAGGTGGCTCAAATCGAGATTCCCTTTCAGCCTAAAATAAACACCAGCTTTTGGAAGTTGTACCAAATAAAAAATGTAATATATCTCAAATTTGTATATTGGAGAAATCATATTTTTGGTGTAATGAGTTATACAAAATAATATTTTTAAAAGTGGACAGAGAAAATATTCATAAATTTACTATGAGTTGAATTGTTATTGGTTTATATACTTTAAATGAAGATAATATAGAATAAACACTATTTATAGGATATAAATGGGAGAGTCAGAGCACACTTAATTATATTTTCCGTGGGGAGAGATGAATGTACTTTCAATTTTTGTACATATTTGTGTTTTTATTTTGGTCATAAAAATGAATGTATTGTTAAATGTTAAAATCAGGATGCATACAGCTGATACCATTTATGTAAAATTATGCTTTAGATGGAGATAGACACAAACCGCAAAGTTGCTTTTCTCTGGGTTGTATATTTTTCAGAAATTGTGCTGCTTCTACATACTTTTTCTGGATTATCAGCTTTGAAATTTCTTTTATAGTCTACTCCAAAACTTAATTTTACCACAATTGGTTGTTCAATCATTTTCTTGAAGACATCACTGAAGGTTTGTTTCTCCATTCAGATCTCTGTATAGTGAAAATATCGCCACCACATGCCTCTCTCAAAACACACTTCAGCAATACTCAGAGCATCTATGATGGCGCTGGTGATGACCTGACAGGCAGTCAGTAGTTGCCTGATGGTTTGGTAAGCTCAGAACACCTACATAAGAGCTACCAGGAACCCATTCTTCACTCTGATACTGGGACAAAAGGGCGCAAAAGCCATTAACCAACAAACCACAGGTCTGCTTCACCCAGGCGTAGCAGTTGCCACTCAAATGCAGTTCTACAACAGGGTTTTATTAACAAGGGAAATTTGCCAGGAAAATGAAAAGTCCTTACTGCCTCAAGCGGCCAGTTTCTTACCCCATTCACCATTTTTCAGTCCCAAAGTTCCCAAAGGCATGTCCAAGACGGTGCCCTTTGCCCTTCCAAAACTGAGGCAGGCACCCTGCAAATGTCCAGTCTTTCTCTGGCATCTTTTCTTCCCTTCTTCTCCAGCATTCCACGTTATTCTGCTTCTCCAAGACTCTTTAAATATCTTCCACAATTGCTGGTGCACAAATTAGCTTTCCAAATCCCTGATCATTTCCAGGTACCACCATTATGCCACCTTGCTGCAGTATCACATTTCCACACCGGTTACTCTTCTGCCAGTCACCATGGTTTGTTGTCACCTCCAGGTCACTCTTCAGGGAGTGTTTCCTCTGCCAAGGCCATGTGGGCCTATTCTCTCAGTCTGCCATTCTCCTCTCCTTCCTTTTCTTTTTCCTTCCCTTCTGTCCTTGCTCCTTCCTTTTATAAGCTTTTTTTTTTTTTTTTTTTTTTTTGGTATGCCTCACTTCTTCTCGTGTGTCTTTCTCTCAGACCCCACCCACCAGGGCATTTTGAGCCTATTCAGTTTTCCACTGTGTCATTATCACACATCAACTTTAAAAACATGCTCAACCAGTCACCCCACTTTGGTTTAATATCCTCAGTGAAAAGACATTTGTCTGGTCAACTTAAACCATTCAACTAACAATTTAACAAAGGTTAAAAATGATAGTCCTTGGTTCTCTGAGAACAACTTTAAAATATTTGTCAGTCATATTTTTATAAATAAATGACAAAAGAAAATTCAATTGATAAAGGTAGTAAGGAATAGTCCTAATGTCAAATTACTATCACAAGATAAAGTTTATCATTACATGTAGAATGTGTTCTGAATATAATCTATGTGTTTTAAATATACTTTCTGCTTAACTTTATTTTATGGATTAAAATTCCATCATGCTCTGCTTTTTAGCTGCCTGAAAAAATGATGTTATGATAGAGACTTTGAAAGGATGTGGTTCAATGAATTATCACACTGCCATCCTCATAGTTTTAATTGGGTAAGTCTTAGGAATGTGCCCTTCCCAGTGTTAGTTAGGAAATCAAAGTAAGTAATATCAACCACAAAAACTAAACAAGTATTTTACAATGAAATAAACTTTTGTCACTTACCCAGGACTAGTCTTCACTGAAATCATCAATAAATATTTACTGAGCTCTCATTACATTCCAAGTATCTTTCTTAACGTTGGGGATGAAAAAAAGAAAAAAAAAAAACATATAAAGGATTTTTGCTATTACAGTAATGAGATCTAAAATAAAAAAAATCATATAAGCAGACATCTCCAATAGTGACATATGTTATAAGCAAAATAAAATGGATTATTTTATGGCTAGGGAGAGACAAGAGTTTTCACCCAAAATATCTGCAAAATAAGGACATTTGAAATAAGTTCTCAATATCAATAAAAATATGCATAGAAATATGAGGTGAGCATTCCAGGCAGGAGAAAAAAATCCCTAAAATGGATATGATCATAGTGTGTTTGGATAACAGATGAAATTCAGAGAGGCTGGAACAAAGCAAGTATAAGAGTGGTATGAGACATAAACAATGAACAGCTCTAAGTGTAATGTGAAGTCATGGTAGCAATTATAAACAAGCTATAAACAAAAAAAAATGTTTTGACTACTATACTAAAAACAATGGGTTCATGGATATTTAAGACTTTCAACAGTGAGATCTAAGTTGCTATGTCCAATACCCATGTGGTTATTTAGAAATAACTTAAAATTAAATAAACCATAAAATTCTGTCTCAGTGATTGCGTTTGAAATTCTTAAATTCTTGTAGCTATTGAATAGAGAGGACTGAATAATATAGAATATATTTATCATCATTACCATTTTATCAAGGTAGTAGATAATGCTAACTTGAAGTACTGAACTTGAAAATTGAGAGGTATTAATGAATATGTGCCATGCAAACATGCCAGTCGAGATACTTCATGTCCATTAAGGGAAACAAGGCTATTTTTGTAGCTTCTTTGAGATAGCAAGCAACAAATGAGGTTGGTATTTGCAACAGTGTATCTGTTGTGTGGTTAGGTTACTTAGCTGTATAAAGGTGGCTAGGAGAAGTTGCTGTTCAGCCTCTCTCAGAGTTAGAGCCCTCTTTCTGCCAACCTGCTTGTGTATGCTGTTCTCTGTCTCAGAATAAACCTAAGGGTCAGATATAAAATAAAGCTTCAAGAATCTTCTGATTTCCCAAATCCACATGAATCTCCCTGGCATGGTTTCACCATGCACCACACCACTCATTAAAATTGCTGTGCCTTTTACTTAACAGAAATGTGATCATTAGTGAAGTTCAGAAGAAATAATAGTCAAGGACAATTACAAAATAATTATTATTTTGTAACACTGTTAGTCTTATTGTGGGTTGTTTCTGTTCACAACGTTTTCTACATGTAAGCCCCTCTTTAGGGCTAAAATACAGAAGCAAGTCCTGCAATGCACACTAAACTCTCCATGTCACCACCTACATATCCACTACAGAGTTCAGTTAGTATGGAAAATATAATGATAAATAAGGCTTTCCTTTTTATCCATTGGACTAGAAGCTGGACTCAGTAGCCACCTACACAAAAGGAACATGTGATTCCTGGATACAATCCCTGGGATTCATGATTACATAAATGAATACATGCTGGGTGAGGTGCACTTTGGAAATCAAAATAAGGTAGGAAGAACTGGAAGAACCCAGGGAAACACTGTAGCACAAACAGAAGCCCAAGGAAGGTAGAGTAAGGCCAGCAAAGGAAAGAGTAACAATCAAGACTGATTTTTGTGGTCAGGGTAGCAATTAGCCACAGAGAAAGCAGAAGCAGTACAGGCATTAAGCCATAAACCAGCAGGAGTCACAGTGCAACCCAAGAAACAAATTAACTTACAGCTCAGACACAGAAGATATATTTTTTTTAAAAATGTTGTGTTTGTAATATTCTTTCGTTGAAGCATTTGCTAGCAAAAGGAACCTGAGGATGAAAGAAAGTTACAAGTGTGACATACAAATTCTAATTGTTAACCACATCTATTTCCTTCTCAGTAAAGGGTTTTAAAGATATGTTGAAAAATATTTCAGATGTTTGCATTGTGTATACCTGAAAGCATTGCTAATTTGGGACCTAGGATATGACTAGTCTTCAAGATGTTGGAGTCAAAGACACAAAGTTAAAGAAGTACCACGAAGTTAAACACCCAGAAGCAAGGTTCAAGAGTTAGGATGTCATCCACTGTGATAATTGAGTTCCCTTATGCCTGAAACCATGCATAAACAATGGGTTCATGGATATTTAAGACTTTCAACAGTGAGATAAGCTTCTATGTCCAATATCCATGTGGTTATTTAAAAATAACTTAAAATTAAATAAACCATAAAATTTTAACAGAATAATTAAATAAACCACAAAATTTGTTAACAGAAAACAAATGTTAAGTGATTAGAACTGAGAACATCACATCCACTATATATGAGCTAGATATTTCAAATCGAGAAATATAGTTATATTTTTACCATAATTCCACAATAATATAGCATACATGCAAAAATACATATTGCTTTACACTGTGACACACTTGATTAGTCATATAGACTTTATGACTATAGTGAAAATATTACCAGATTTGGGGAGATTATTTTATAGCTAACCTACAACTTTCCTGATTATTGGTTTGTTTTCCTTATCAACTTGACTTGGATAAGGATAAACAACTTCCCTATTTTTTTCCAAAAATGTCTACATGTTGTTATAATGATATTAGATTAGATTACCCTCCATAATATTAGTGGGCCTCACCCAGTGAAGGAATTATGAATAAAGAATGAGGTTTTCTGAAGAAGAAATCCTCAAGACTGAAACAGAATCCTTCCTCAAGATTTCAGTCTCCTGCCCAACAGAATTTAGAATCAGAGCTGTGACATCAGCTCTTACCTGAATTTCTAGTCTTTTGACATGCCCTACAGATTTTGGTCTACCCAGTTCCCACAATTATTTGAATCAATTCCATCACATGACTACATTTGTATGCAAGTACATATACTTATATGTAATTTATTTGTGAATCAAATTATTATAAAATGAGAAATTCCATATACTCATAAATTATATCTGTATAGATATATGAGAGAGAGGAGAGATGATATTGTGTTTCCCCAGAGAATTCTAATACATTTTTTATATTATCAGTTAAATGCCATAACTGAAATAGCTGAATTCATCTTGAAGACCTGACTATGTATATGAGATCAATAATATTAAGTCCTACATTTCTTAATCAATATAATAGATAACAGTCCCTATCATCAAAGAGATGTTGTAACCATAAATAAGAACATATTATAAATTAATTATGCAGTTTCCAGAGAAAATGAATCTATATAAATAGAAAGAATTCTCAATTTACTCAAATTTTTATAAATAATCTGATGTTTCATATCAAGTAAAAACCAAGTACTTCCATAACATTAGTATTTTAGAGGATTACTGGAGTTGATAGTGTGAACAATGAAATGATGCACAAGTAGAGGTATAAACCTATATAACCCTTAAAACATACACTGTGATGTAAATCAATATTGACTCAATAAATATAACTTTAAAATATAGTACATTAGAAACTGTATTGGTAGGAAAAGTAATAAACTGATAATTCTACATTTTCCACTTGTACTGTTTCAATGACTTTATAAAGGAATGTTACTTATTTATTGTTACTTATTTATGTTATTTATTTATTTCCTGCTCTCTTAGGAAAAATCTTAAAGATAGTATAGATAAAATAGAAAAGGGAAAATGATGGCTGAAAATGTTAATTAAGGAACTTGAAATGATACTAACTTGATAATGATTAGCATTACTGTTCCCCAAGTAATTTAAAGATAGAATTAGTATTCTTCCCTATTGATTAATTCACATCAATAGCAAGATTTTTTTCTTGAAAATAAGTGTTAGTCACCAAATAAATTATATACTCATTCATCTAGATGTCTGATATTGTTGAAATGGAAAAGGACCACTAAAATTTCTTCAAATTTATGAGCTCATAATTGCCTGCTACAAATCAGTAAGACACACACACACATACATCATAATTGCACGCTAAATATTAGTAACACACACACACATACTAGCACCTAGCATAATGAATGAATATAAGATTTTCACTACAAAAAAATAATTTAACATGCTCTCATTTCTCCTGATAACTGTAGGATAAATGAAATGGTAAAGAAACATTCAACATATCACTATTTTTCTATTAGAATGTTGAAATGGCAAGTTTTAGTTGTGCAATGTCTACCAAGGGTAGGAAAAAAAAAACAGCAAGTTTAAACTGCTTCATTGTGAAATGGCTATAGTAGTAAAATGACTTAACTTCTTTTATCCAAAGAGTACTTGACAAATACTATGTTCCACTTAGAATACATAGTGGAACTATTGGCAAATAGGGAATGATTTCACAGGAAACTAATAAATATTTTGGAGTAAAAATGTCTGTAGGAGAAGTGGATTATCTTGAAATCAAATGAATATCAAATATTTGGTGCCAATGATATAAATAAGTGTACATAAATTTGCAGGGATAAATCAAAAACCAAAAACCACAGGAGGGTATTGAGACTGGATAAAATAACACTCAGAAAATGTGAGTCGATGGTGAGATGTTGGAAATGGTCAGTAACTCCCATAATAGAATCATTTGAGATATGGGTTAAGGGAAGCCAAGAGAATTAAAAAGGGAAATAACAGTTACACCAAACCCATCTTCAACACTGTCAATATGGATACTAAAATCACCTAAGATTAATAGGCTATGTGATTCCAGTGAGAGTTGAGAAAGAAAATCTATAAATTCATTAAGAAAACTTGTGGCTTCTCAAAGAGGTCTGTAAATTAAAAGTGTTCCTAAACTTGTATGCTAAGAGCAGATAAATACATAGAGAAAGACAAAATTGAGATGTTTTGATTTTGTAGCACGAATACATTAAAAAAGATTTAACTCTAACCTTCACAGCCCAAAACAAATTTTCACTACATAAGTTAGGGATATAACAAGATTTATGAAGCCCAAAACAAGATTTTAATTGCATACTAGCCTTATTATCCAAGTTAATCCAAGTCGTTTTTAGAACATTGAATTTACCACTGACTCTGCAGTCTTGTTGTAATTATTCATTAGCTATAATGTGTCATTATGTTACATTACAAAGAACTCAATCTACAATTTGCAATTCAATAAACACAAAATTTTTGAATTTTATGGATTTATGTATCCTGTGTTGTATTCTACTTAATATACAAATACAGAAAATATTAAATAAAATAATTATATACATTATGGAATAGTTTATCCTTTTTCATTTTAATACATCTTAAAATGTCATCTAAATATCTCCAAGTCTCTTTAATAAATGTTTTGTACCATTGGCTAGACAGGACATAAAAAATGTAAATAAATTCATTGCTTTACAGATAAAGAAACTAAGACTTAAATATAGAAAACAAATGTACTTAGGTTCACAAGGACTTTTGGTTCATGATTAAGATCAGATCACAGATTCTTTAAATTTCATTAAGGCATCACAATTTCTTTAGTTTTGAAAGTGTCACTTCTGTAAAGTGAGAATTCTGCTTATATTTAAATATAATCTCAATGATCTACCTATAGATTATAAACTAATATGATCCTAGTACAAAATACAAACTGTAGTTATGAGTAAAGCAATAAAGTAAACCTGAACCCCACGCTCAGTACATGCTAAGAGGTTCTTTCTTATTGGGTATATTATCACGACAGTGATTGTTTGCACAACCTAACAAAGATCACCCTAGAAATAATAAGTAACTGTTGGGTGAAAATTTAAAAAAAATATTTATTTTAATTGCATCATGTTATTGATAGAGGCAACATTGGTACACAACACCATATATGATTCAGAAATATATCTTCACACGTCTCCAGAGGTATGTTACCACACCACACCCTTTTCTTCCACCAAAGTCCATTAAACCCCCTCCACCACATACACTCCCCATTTGGTAGTCTCAGTTCTACAGTCAGATTTCAAGGGTTTGCTTTGATTTGGTTTTGTCTGTTCCTTTATGAATGAAATCATCTGTGATCATCTTAATCTTTTGCTTAACACAAGTTCCTTCAGATCCATGCATGTTGTCACAAATGGGAAGATTTCATTTTTTTTTAATCATTGATACAAACATATATACATATTGACCATATATGATACCACACTGACAGCCATAGAGGCCACGTGTTGGAGTGACAGTAGTAAAAATACCCCTGGGGACCCAAAGACATATAAAGTGTATGTCACCAGTATCAGAGTACTGAGGTGGATAGACTACTTGCTTGTGGTGCAGACCACAACTGTAGAAGGTCAGAAAACCTGTGACTCCTGGTGAGTGAGAAAAATTTCCATAGAGTAGAATAGGGTGGTTTCTCCCTTGAATGCTGCAATACCTTTAGTAACAGACATGATGAAGTATCTGCTGGTGTTAGTAATCTTTTTGCCCATAAATCATGTGCACTAAGTTGGTATGTCATATATGGTACCTATTGTTCTTTTGCAACCATCTCAGTATGGGTAGGTTCATCATATGTTTGTGTTGGTGTGCATGTGATCACATACAATAGAATACTACTCAATGAATATATGTATATATTCTTAATCCATTCATCATTCATTGGTCATGTAGGTTGTTTCTGTAAGACAATTGATTTTAGAACATAAAAACAGTATTTAATAAATATCAATATCTAATTCTACAAAATGTGAAGAGAACTTTTCTCACTACTAGTTTTTCATAGATAACAGAACCATATTCTCATTTTTAACTATTCTATAAAAGTTTATTTCATTCCTTTAAATTACATTAACATATTTACAAGTTCTGTATATATTAATTTATTCCCTCTACTTGATGAAACCATTGTTTCAACCAAGCCAGTAGGATAAAGAGATTCTGAATTCAGAAATTTCTTTCAGAAGAAGGTTTCCTAGATCATCTCTAATACATCCTTGCATCTCTGGTGCAAAGAAATCTCTGCTATGATTTAAAAATCTACATCTTCACCAAAACAGGGTAAAGACTCTTTACTTAAGTCATTTTTAACAGAAAAATATTGGACCATTTCTCTATTTCTTTGCAGATTTATTTTCTTCCATTGTATTTGCTTATGTTATAAAGTAGAAAATAAAGCATAGAGTACAAATAATCTAGTTTAAAGGAACAGGTAAGTACACAATTAATATATTAAGAAAGCAGGAAGATTCATTATTTATTTTCAATTTATGTTTTCATTTGGCTTTCTCTTTTTTTTCTTTTTCTTCCATTCCACAGCTACAGATTTAAAATATCAAGAATTATGTGTAACTTTAAAAAGGAGTTCTAACATGGCTTCTCAATGTCAAATTCATATTAAATACTTCACATTATCTGTCAAGTTAATACAATTACTTTCCTGCATCCTGAATTACATTTTCTCTGAGAAAGCATAACTAAATAATACCAAAAAAAAAAAAAAAATCATCCAAACACAAACCTTCCAAAAGTACAGATTCTAGTCATAGCTAAGAAAATAACTTAATCAGAATGCTTCTTAGTTGTTTTGTTTTCAAGACCATTGACATTTCAAACAAGCTTTAGTTGCCAACCTCCATGTTGCAGTTGATCAAACTTCAAACAGAAGACTGGAGAGTATTGAATACAACAGAGGCTACCCCCTCCCCCATCTGGACTCGAAATGGGCTTTATTCAGCATGTGCTTCAACAAATATTTTATAGGGACACTGTCCACAAAACCCTCATTCCAGATTAAAGACCTTTCTAAGTTCTTCAAAAATGCAAATAACTTTATGGGGGTATCAGCATTTTGCATTTTCACTTAAAATAACCTGGACCATAAATGTGTTTCCTTCTATTTTAGATTTGTTTTCCATGCTAGATCTGGGGTAGAGATAAGGAAGATGATCTCTAAGGTAGGTGAAAGGGAAAATTGAAGCATCTTCCCACCTAAACATGCACTTTAAATACACACACAAACAGAAAGCAATTTCTTACTCATTCCAAGCTAGTCACTATTGACTGCTTTTGTAAAACTAGCTATACCAGGGTCCTCAAGATGGCTGAGTTTAGTGCACGGACAATTCAGACTAAATCTTCAGGAAACTGTCGCAACTTTGCTGGAGGATGAATACCAAAAACAGAAGGATGGGTGTAAGGGCCAACATGTCTGTCTTTGTATGGAAGCAATCCCCCTGCATTGAATATAAAACATCAGTATCAAAAAGGTAACTCTTGGTGAGTGACTGGTTCCAAGAACAAAGACGTAGTAGGAAGATCACAGTGTTAAGATTCTGGGGTTCTAGTTCTGGTTTTGATACTCACTGTTTATACAAGGTGAACCCATAAAACTATCATCTCCAAATGCTGACTGCCTCATCTGCAAATGAGGGTAGGTGATGTCATATTTTCTCAGTCTAGGATTCTCTAAGATATTTGTGAATAAAACAACCAAAAACATCTAATTTCATAGTTACTGCTGCAAGTACTATGAGTATGTTAAAAATGGTTACAGGAAAATCGAATAAAATATATTTTACCAAATAAAGATAGTAATAATACATAAAAACATTATCACATTTGAAATAAAATGGCTTGCCTATTAAAAAAAAAAAAAAAAAAACAACTCTGGCCACAGATAAACACCAAACACCAAAATAAGTTTAGTAACAAAATCACACTTTTTAGGACCTAGGTTCTTTTTTAATTTTATAAGGATTATTTTTCTTTAATAAAGTTATCTCCACCATGATACAAAAAGAAACAACCCATGATATAATGCAATAAATATATATTTATTATAAATGTTATGAACTTTTTCCCATGCTCTTTAGGAAAATATCTATGTACCCATGCTCTAATTTTCACTACAGTAAATAATTATACCACAACTAGAATTATGCTTACCTAAGATCAATGTGATAAAAGTGTCAAGCAATTTCTCATTGTTTACTTTATACTCAGAATCAAATGGAAACATTTAAAAATTTTAATATCACAAGGGAGTTTATACTTATAAATTAAATATAAGTTAAACAAAATCATTGTGTTCCATCTACGTGGGAGAATTTGCTTAACTTCAGTTTTGGTTCTGACTAATTTTTCTGATGTTTCACATTTTCCTTCACATTAAACTATTCATTTACCTTAGATTCCTAACATTGTAGTCATGTTATAAAAAGAATATGTGCAATTTAAAAATAATTTCTGACTTAATCATACAAATCACAAAGTTCACTAAGTTACTAAAGCAACAAGGGAAATACTCAATATCACCACTCAATTTCATCATGTAGTTAATTGAAAATATTTCCTTCTTTATTAACTGTTCCTTAATATTAAACCATTAAAATCAAATAAAATTTCCATTCCCTCTAAAATTTTACAATGTTTGTCCTTGATAACTTAGACTAATCTATAAATCATGCAGTTTCAATAATACATCTGAGAAAAAAATATTGACATACAATAACAGATGTGTCTTTCAAAAATTGAAAGGAACATTGTTTTCATCTCCATTGTAGTTTATGGTCATTACTATAGGCTTTTGTAAAGAGCTAAAATGCATAATCACAGTGCTAACGCAGAGGATGATTTTTAGAATAAATCAGATATACATCTACCAACTAGAAATTGTGGACTTTCCATTCTGTATTTTTTTAATAATTTATTTATATATATTTCACATCATTTCAGTCCCTGGGGTTCACCCACCACCTTCCCTCCCCGCCCACTCCAGCTGGTCTCCACTCTCCTCTTGTGTAGTTTCATTTGGTTGACCATATATTAATGAAACCATTGGGTTTCTGTCCCTTTCTATCTGGCTCGTTTCTGCTAGTATGATTTCTTGAAAGTGCATCCAGGTTTCCATAAATTCATCAAATTTGTCATTTTTAATTGATGAGTAATACTCCATTGTGTATATGTACCACATCTTTTTCATCCAGTCATCTGTTCTGGGGCATTTGGGTTGTTTCCATATCCTTGCAATTATAAATAGTGCTGCAGTATTTTTTTTTTTAACTTGGAGACTTTAAATATACAGTTTTCAATATTACAGAATATATGCATGTATGTGATTACATACATAAGTATTATAAGACTAATGTACTAAGTATATATTACTGTGCATAATGATATACAATAATTAGTTCCATTACCTTAAAAAAGACAATAATTTTGTTATCAACGACAAAAGCTATCAGGAGGGAACAATTCATGTAACTCACAAATGTCCTCAAGTGTTTGTGATATTTCATTGCAGTTCATAGATACACATTGAAACATTAACCAAAGAACATATTCATCATAAAATTATTATCATTTTCTTTCAACAGGTAAATTACTGTATGCAAAAAACCTTATTTTTCAAAATCCTGGTTTGATCTCATTTCCTATTTATATAGCCATCCTTCTGGCTATCTTCTTTTTTTATATCTCATTCTTCAAATCGTTTTTTCAAAATGCAAAGAAGGCCCAAGAGTCTATAGAAAAGGGGAAGCTGCAGCTGGGTATGGTGGCACGTGCCTGCAAATGGCAGCCTAGGAAGCCACGGCAGGGTCTGGGGGTCACAGTTGGTTCGAGTCCCACCCCAGGCAACATAGCGAGACTTATTCCCAAAAAATAGGTGGGCATGGTGGTGTGCGCCTGTAATCCCAGCTACCTGGGAACTAAGGCTGGGGATTGCTTGAGTCTGTGGTACCCCGAGCAACATGAGCCTGTGGTTCCACGGGGAAAAATAGTGCGATCTAGTCTAAAAAAAAGGGGGTGGCGGGGGGGGGGGCGGTGGCGTAGGTAAAGTGGAGAAATTAAGCAATAAAATCAGGGTCGATCTGTGCAAATCATATTCAACGCTAATTGCCTGGGCGCCAAGACAATGTGTCTGAAAGATTTGTGGGAAAAAAACCTTAGCAGGTAGTGGGAACCAACAAAAGTCTTGTAAATCATATAAAGGTACAGACTAAAGGGTCAGATTATCAAGAACCTAGGCTCCCATCTTTCTCAGCAGGCAACATGAAATGTTAGAAGACAAGATCAAGCCAGAAGTTCTGATGTAAAGAATTTGTTTTGAAGGGTTTCATAGCAGGTTTTAGCTACAAGGCTGCCCCCAAGAAGGTAAACTGGGTGACAGTTGGGAGACCTTTGGGGTAGTGCATCTCGGGGTGTGTGTGTGTGTGTGTGTGTGTGTGTGTGTGTGTGTGTGTGTACACACATACATACATATATACGTGCTAAGTTGCAAATATACCTTACAACCTTATTATTCTGCATATATTTTGAGACTATAAAAGCATTACAAAATAGATTCTTAGAGTTTGGATAGCTGACCTTAGGTTTAAGTAACCCGCAGGAAAACAAGAACATCAATTTTGGCTAAATGATTAAGTATTTGTCAAACCTTACAAAATAATTAGAAACTGCATACTCTTTCATTCCCACCATCACCACAGCATCAGTATTAACAATATAAAACTTGTATGTGTCCAAACTGAAAATAAGAAAACCAAAATTAGAATACTAGAGTGCCCAGGGAACATGTCCAAAAAATGCTTTAAACCAGTCAGGCACGGTGGCACGTCCCTGTAAACGACAGCCTATGGATCCGAGGCTGGGATTGGGAATCACAGTTTAAGTCCCGCCCGGGGCATAGTGAGATCTAGTCCCCCCAAAAATAGGGCGTGGTGGTGCGCACCTGTAATTCTAGCTACCTGGGAAGCTGAGGCTGGGGATTGCTTTGAGTCCGTGGTACCAAGGGCAACGTGAGCCTGCCATGGGCAAAATTAGTGAGACCTAAAAAAAAAGAAAGAAAGAAAGAAATGCTTTATACCATATTTAGGATATTATATGCCTCTATGGATAATGTTAACTAAAAGAATCAATTGGGAATCAAAAATTTTTCCTTTTGTTGTAATTTCATAAAGTACCAAATTCTGGGAAGAGGGTTGGGTTTAAAAAAAAAACCTTGTTACCTAAAAATCTTAACTGGGTTTAATGGATATATATAAAAAAATGAGCAACTAGATTTTTGCATTCTTTAATTATATTTTAAATTGCTTATTTTAAAATCGTTAATGTTTAGAAAAATAGTAAATAATTTTACACTTCATTAAAATGTCTTGTACCTCAGCCTATGATAAGATGTAATGATAGACATTGGCTTATTATTTATTTAAAACCATATACCCTCATTTCACTTTTTTGTTTAGAAAGAATATACCACTGTACATGTTTAGATAACTATGGGATCCTCATATTTTATAATAAACTTTTTTGTTTTGTTCTTTTCTTGCAAATCACTAAAAGAATAGATGAATAAGCTGTGAGTCTTCTAATGGCCTTCCCCTCAACAGAAGTCACTAAATTATTGGATTCAGACTTTTAACATTTATTTTAAAAAGAAAAGTTGAGTTTAAAAGATTTGGAGGATTATAGGATTCTGCATCTGATTTGAAAAATAAACAAAAATTTTCTATACTAGTCTCAAAACAGACCTCAGCATTAACAATTGAAGCCTAGTTTTGCAATAATCATCGAGACTTAGAGGAACGTCAGCAGAACTGATACTATTAGAGAAAATGACTCAATTTGAAGAATGCTGAGTAGATAATACTCTAAGAACTGTTTGATAGATATAAATTAGAGCACAGTAAAATGTTAAATAGGGTGCCATCCACTACCCTCAGCTTCTCTTGTCCACTTCTGATAATCACAGCTAATCAGAATTCATCCCACTTGTCAAAATACCTCAGTATTAAGATGACAAGTGATGGAGCTAGAAACCGAGGCAATGATAGGTGGAGATGACTGCATTGAATGCAATTGTCGGACTCTAAGATTGCTTAAGAGAGAGATCAACAGACCCAAACAGATAAAACTGATAGCCTGGGCAGTGATGTACTGTGCTTTTGCATTATACATGGCAAGGAGTATGAGTGGCAGGCTATTGTCGTGTTGGGGAACCAGTGAATGCAGACATGTAAAGGAATGGCAGGTTTTCCAAAATTAAATGTAGTGAGGCAAGTAGGCATAGGAGAAAAGGGACTGTACCCTTTAACTATTTGTACAGTCTATCCCAAGTCATGGCTGGGGTAAATTTCAATCCCCCAGTAATCCAGTGATATCATAAGAATCACTCTACTAAACTGTCACCTAGCAGAGGAGTCACTACCCTTATAATTATGAGAGAGAAAATTGTCTTTCATTTAGAAATAACTTTTTTTTTATTTTTAACATTGCAACTCTAATAGAGTTTTTGTTGTTCTTGGTGCTGTTGTTTCTTTGTTTTTGTCCTTAAAGAGATCAGGTAAGCAAACAACGAGAGTAGTGAAATCTGGTCCATAACTTGAAAGTCCTTTCCTAAATTTTCACTTACCCTTTTTTCCTATTTCTGTCGTATTTCGTATTTTGATTATTTTTTAAATTATATTTTAACTTTTTTGATGAACAAAATACATTAAAATACTTTCTTATCAGGACCTATCTTACAAATGAAGAGACACAGAAGAAAGGATAGCGCTTGACCAGATGGAAATTTTCCATTTAAAATCATATCAAAATACACTAACCATATCATCAGGTATATCTGCATTGGTTTTATTTAGGTTTGCCTCACAATCATAATGTGCATTATTTCCATAATTCTAGAATTTTTTTCCCAAATCCAATGAGTGCCAATTCTAAATTAGGTGTTGATGCAAACTAGTTCCAGGATACTTACTTAACTTCAGATGTTCTTTTAAATTTATACTCAGATTCAAATTTAGATCAAGCCAAGAGAAATGTCATCTAATTGGAAGAGGCTGGAATGTACCTGGTATTAAGGGGGTTATCATGATATACAGTATGTGGAAGCTCTTACTTAGTCTTAACATTTTCTCCCATTTTCACGTACAATAACAATACTCAACAAGATTTAGACTGGCACAAGTATATTGTCTGTCAAAGGTGCTTCATGATTTATTTGGCTTAGTCTACTCACATTACTACAAGCTCTTTGATACACAGAGCACAAAGCAGCTTAACACTGTTGCTATTAGTGTTCAAACCACACTGAAAACACTTCATTAAACAGCCTACTGCAGTGTAATTGTTTAATAATATTTTGATTAGGTTGTTTAGTAGACAATCCATGCTGTAAAACATTCTCTTGCTGTCAAGTGAATCACTGGTAAAAAGGTTACTGCAAAATACTGAAGAGAATCTCAGAAAAGAAATCAAAGTAAAAAACAAACAAACAAACAAACAAACAACAACCCCAAGCCTAAGTCATTCTTCTCCTATCTCCTATTACCCACTGTATTAGTTTCCTATAGCTCCAGTAAAAAAATAAATAAATAAAAATAAAAAAATCTCAAGCTTAGTGACTTTCAATACAGAAACTTACTTCTCTGTGCTGGGGGTCAGATATGCAACATGGATCTCACAGGTAAAACTTGGTGTGAGCATGGTTGCAATGCTGTTTGTGAAGGATCTAAAGGAGGATGCATTTGCTTGTTTGCTCCTGACTTCCGAAGCCTTTCCACGTTGCATGTCTCCTTGATCTCTTTCTTTGCCTTCAAAGCCAGCAATGGTCAATGACGTATTGCTCATGTAACATCCCTATGACCCTGTGCTTCTTTGTCTTCTCCTACTTGTAAGGATATATGGATCCATCCAAGTAATTAAAAATATAGTTTTATTTTAAAATCCTCTTACTAAAACAACAATTCCATTTTCAACCATAATACCCCCTCGTCATATGACACAGGCCTCAGGGGTTGGGATACTGAGATTTTGGAGGATTATTATTCTGTGTATCATCCCTACCACATTGCTTCATGTTTTATGAAAATTACAGAAAATTCCTATTTCACATAGAAACATACTTTTCTTTGCAAGTAGTCACATGAACAGTTTGAAGGAAATACTGTACTATATATGTGTATCTTCATTTCCCTTGGTCATTTGCTTTTTACCACAGAATTTAATTACATGGGTTAAAGTCAAGAAAAATAGCTTTCATTAAGAAGATATTTACTAGATACAAACATATAGAAGCATTATTATAATGTTATTGGCACATATATTCTATAAACCATAGTGACGATGGTCAGATTGAATTATTTTATTCAGGATAAAATTCTGAATAGGATGGGAGATTCTATTCCTTCATAGTCATTTCCCTCTTGATCACAAGTAACTTCAGCTGTCAAGCATGAGGAATTAGATTTATACCAATTTCATCACATCGCTTTTATGTCAATGATGATATTTCTGTGTTTAGTATTTAACTTTACTCTCATTGACTTCAAAAAGTAGTAATTCTTATTGTCACACAAAATAGTAATTCATTTCAGAAAAGATTTTTAATTACAAGGCAGACTATTAAAAAAGTTTGTATAATTCTATTGAACTCATAAATTTTAAAATTTTGCTCAATAAACAATGAAAATGTTTCCTCAATTCTGACATTGTGGAAAAAATATAGCAATTTTAGACTCTAATAAAACATTTTATTTAAAAGATCATAAATTTCAAAAGAATGATGTTTCTTTAAATAGTTTATACAATAGATTCATGATCATCCATGTGTGCATGCATTCTGGTTTTAGGTATTTCCAAAATGGAAAAATGTGATATTTCTGAAGATTTGATCTTTTTCAAGTTCTGAATATTCACAATATTGTTACAGAGAGGGATTGCCATAAAAAAAGGTGATTCCATGTCCCCATCCTACTTACGAAAGGTGGAACTGAGTGTGAGGGGGAGCTTGAAGAAAACTTGGTGTAGAGACACAAGGGCAGTAGAGGCAAGGAGGAGCAGCGAAAAGTGGAAAGAATGGTTCACTTGCTTCACAAATTTGAACTTGCACCCTTGACTTAGGGACTCGAAGAAGACACATGGAAGAGAAACATGTAGACACCCTTGGACAAGATATGTGGCGAGAGACACATTGTGAGACTGACAATAACAGCCTATACCTTGACTTGTACTTTTGCTCCTTGTATCCCGGAAATGCCTGGTCTATTCAGTACTTTCCCTATGGTTCCCTGACAGAAGATGCCTTAGAATTGTGACAAGATTTTGGACCTCAGTGACCCCATTTAGGACTGACCCTGTTTGGTTGGGCATATATCTAGGACAGGATGGGTAACTTTGGGTGTTTTACTGGGAAATTACTTACCTTACTTTTTCTCTTTCTGTCCACACTAAAAAGCTCTTTGCACTGGGAGTATGCTTTATCTTTATGTGCTAGATGGCTGAACCCATTTAGAGTTTGCAAGGTTGGGTGTCCTGTGATATCACTCAGTCTGCATGTTAATATAGTGTGATCTGATCTGACTGCCCCTTTCCCTGTTTGAGACTCTGCACTTCCACTGATAGACAAAAGTCCTCTTTGTGATAGTATGGCATTATAAACCAATACACTTCTCTTTTTATTTTTACAGTATTTTTCTAGACTAAAACCGTCAATGCTTTAAATTCTATTTTAGGTTGTTTGGCTGTTCTTCTATTAAGTCTTTACCTTATATAGATTCTATTGGGTTTTCTTATTAACTTAATTTTTATCTTTAAATACAAATAACAGGACTTTAAATATGACTTCATTTGACTTTGTCTTATTTGATATAGTGCTAGTTGACTGAGAGCTCTTGGACTAGTGATTCTTTAACGCAAACCTATACAATTTCCTCCCCAGCATCATGAAAACTGCACGTTGATAAAATGCCCTGGATACTTCTGTTAATGTTCTAAGTAAAAATGACTAGAAATGGTTGAATGAGTCAAAATTTTTCAACAATGGTCTCCAATGCTCCCAATAAAATTTTCAAACATTGATGTTGATTTTAAACTAGGATACTCAGACATTTTCACATAAAGAACCATATAAAATGCTATTGTGAGGCACAAGTGAAAGTGGATCTTGTCTGGTTGACATTTAGTTTATATCCTAGAGTTTGTGTCTTCACTAGAGGAGGGAACAGGGGATTCTCTGCACTATTCAAGAACTTCAGAGCATAGAAACCAATACTTAATTTATTTTTAATTTTGTTGAAAAATAAAATCCAACGGTTAAAAAAATCTTAAGTTCAAATCTCATTAAATGCTACGTTATGAATCAGTCACCTTCACAATTAGGTCCACTCATTTTTTTAGTTAGTCATTTCTATTTGTCTTTTTAAAATGTCAACTACTGGTATGTACTTATTTCTTGATGTCAAATTTCATAGTAAAAGATGAAATTATGATAACATCATACAATGTGAGACAAAATTTCTAGTTTTTGAAATAACCAAGCATTAAAATCAGAGAATGACAAAATTTAGCATCAATTATTTTAGCCAAAGGAGATTTTCAAAATTGCTGAATATATCTCATATTTTACAGACGAGAAAAGAAAATCATAACCCAGAGAAGTTAAGGAACATTGTTTGTGACACACACCTAATCTTAAATTAGTCAGAATAGAGAGTATGTTTCTCAGATTGACAATATTTTCAATTTCAATATTTTCAAATTTGCACTAAAGTGCTGAAAAAAGTACTACCTAAGCACTTTGAATGAAGCTCATTTTTCCCATGGCCATACAAATCATGTGCGAAAGTTAGCTCCTAGCTTTCTGAAAGTTATAAATTTCAACAATGAATTTGATGAACGCTTACAAGAAAAATTGTGACTTTTAAAGAAATTATCTCTGTCTAGTTTGTATCTGGACATACTACGGTTCTGAGAAAAGTGAGAGCTAAACCAGAGATTCTGCTATCAGTATATGAAAATGTGCCGATCTCTTGGGAGCTAGCAAGATTTCACCTGTCACTGAACTGTGCCTTAAGCAGAATACTTTCAGAAGAGTTGAACTACAAAACTACTTGCTGACATTCATAGAAAGTCATTCGTTTTCACATACCCATGCATATATTAACATGTGTCTTAAAGTGACAAAGGACAAAAGGTCATTTAAAGGCACTGCTTAGTTCATGATCTTGGTAACACATCTGAGCCTGTTACCTATTGAAGAAAAACAATTAGCATCTGTAAATGCATCTATCAAATATATAGCCATCAGTTATGAAAATGAAAAATGTTTCTCTAATAAAATAGTAATAGTACCTCCAATGCTGGGCAACAATAACTTAATGACAGAAATAATTCTGTTTTCTTATTCTTTCATACTGCTTACTTATTTCAAAATGTTCTTCTTGGCAACAGAATCTACATTAAAGTTCTCACTTTACCAATATATTTGATACATTAAACTCTGAAGAAGAGGAAATCAAGTGAAGAAAGTCCTGTTGCTAGGAACAGCTTTATATTTTTAATTTAGAAAACTAGGAGAATCTGCTGGGTCTATGAGAAAGACACAAAAACAAGTTTTTCTTCCCGGAACTTTAGGATAGCAGCCTAAGTTAAAAGAAAACGTCACAGCACTTATTGGCATTTATCTATCTCTTCGTTAAAACTTTATTATTTATATCCTTATTAACTCAGGAATAGTTTAATGTACATATTTGTATAAAGTGGATCTACTAATTATAGATTACTTTTGGAAGATAAACTAATTAATGAACTTGATTTTTTTTCTATAAACACATATACATACAAAAGAGGGTTCTAAGAGTTTAAAAATATCTTTTTTCCTTGATTAAATTGGCATCTGTTTTCCTTAGGTGACTTACCAAATACAAAGACATACAAGTAAATAAAGAACAATGGAATTCTTCTCTGTGAATAAATATTTTGCATAAAGAACTTGAAAAATTAAATAATTATCAAAATCATGACCTGACATTTTAAAAAAGTGATGAATAGTATAGAATGATTATTAAACTGACACAATTCTAGCAAAACAAATTAGTCCGAGATATGTAATCATCCTTATTTCTTCATGAGCTGAACATTAACTATAACTGCTTCCAACTGAGAGTCTTTAAATGATTGTGGATCCTACTTAGAATAAAATCAAAATGATAAAGCATTTTTTGTTGTTTCTGAATTTTAAACTACTAAGACAAAATATGCAGCAGTGTTTGATTTGGCTATTATTTCTGTAGTCAGTCAGTGGTTTGTCATGTTAATAAACCAATATTTAACTGTTACCTAATGACCCCCATCTTGTACAGAATATGTTCAGTCAAAACTTAAATTCAATTATAGTAGTTCATCTAAGTGAGATAAAATGGGGAAAAGGTCACTGAGTTAATATCACTCTTTCCACTAGTAAACACATGCATGACTAATGCATATTTTAATTAACAACTGTGGACATTATTTAACAAGTATAACAAATGAAACATAACTCTTAAGATGGGGCAAAATTAATCAAGCTCAGAAAACTTCTCAGATCAGTCCTATGGGCAATTTGGTATCTCAATTGATAGGAGAAAGTGCTTCAAGTTAGAAAGCCAGTGTTTTTCTTTACTTTATTGGATTTTAATTTTCATCTAAATGAAATACAATACAAAACTAAAAAAATTCATACTTTCATTATTAATTTTCTCTTAGCAGGGTTTTTTGTAAACCCCTATTTTGAAAATTCTTAAGAAACAAACCAAAAATGATCATAATCTAAAATAACTAAGTATCTAGACCTTAAAAATTGGAATGTATATTAGGGGAATTTGAAATATTTTCCCAGAAAAATATTATAGTGGGCAGTCACAGTTTAGCTTTGCAAA
Source organism: Uropsilus gracilis (assembly GCA_004024945.1). Lineage (NCBI taxonomy): Eukaryota > Metazoa > Chordata > Mammalia > Eulipotyphla > Talpidae > Uropsilus > Uropsilus gracilis. The sequence goes on from PVHY01017764.1 coordinate 24,550, forward strand.
GATGCAAAATCTTTCCTAAAACTCAAGTAAATAAGCAAGATACTTTGAAAATCCTCTCTTTACTCCAGCTTACCATTAGTACTATTTAAATATTGCTGGCCAGTCACAATGATGTTAAGTAGCAAGGAAATAATGATGGCTCTCTCCTGTGATTCATTTTACATTTACTTTAAAACATTTCTTTCTAGCTCAAGCTTTTATCCCTGTAACATATTTTCCCAACCTTCTCCAGAACCATCTTTCCCAAAGGTATGTAATAATTTTAAGCAAAGTGATACCTGTTGGGATGAATTATAAATTTAATTGATTGAAAATGGAATTTAATCTTTATTTATTTTAAGACTGGAATTTAAAATTTAAGAGGGTAAAAAAGAAGTTGAACTTGCAAACAGCAGCATTTTGAATGTGCCAGTATCAGTTTCAGCAATTAAAAGTTCTTGTTGATTAGATGCCTAGGAAGACATGGAGCAAATATGATTCCAGGTCAAATGCTCTTGAAGAATAGAAAATTTGATTTCTCTGAGAAGTGAAAGGAATCACTAAAGTAAAGGCTTCTAACAGAGAAGGGCTTCCACTCCCCAAGGTCTTCTAAGAAAGAGAAAAAGCTTCAAGTCATTCTTGATACCACAGGGGCCGCTCTCTTGCACTACCCAGCTCAGAATTCAATTTACTTGCTTGTTTTTCAGTGGGTTGTCAGAAAAAAAGACAGATAGGCATTTCTTCAGTGTCAATACAATGCATTTACCTGATGTAAGGGAAAATTTAAAATTGATTTTCACCATGCTTTTGAAATCATATAAATTTCTACATTTAGGAATATATGAAGAGATCAAGTCATTGATTCCTGTTAAAATTAAACAAGTAGGAACCATATTTGCAAGATCAGAAGAGTCCTTTTTCCCAACCATATCCCAATAGCATTTCTTGTGTCCAGCCTATTAGTTTGAGATAATTTGAAAATTATCCCGCAGTTCCAATGTAATAATCTCTCTCATCTATGTTTTTATATATATATATAGATACCAAGAAAATTTTAAAAATCAATCTTAATTTGAAAGTACAGAAATAGTGTCCATATGCTATATTAATCCATATATTCCAACACATCAAATATTAAAAAATAGGTACCTGAATAACGAATTCCCCAGGTTCATACACTATCATATTAAAGATTTAAATATCTTTTATCTTCTATTGAAAATATAGGAAATATACCATGTAGATACCTAGTCTACTTCAGATTATGCTGAAATGGCTGAAGTCTGAATATATAATTTTAACTGCCCCAAGTTACCACAAGGTTTTTTCGTGTCAGACACAATTATACATGAAAGTTAAAAATCATGGTGCAAAAAAAGAGGCCATAAGTGAATATTTTTTAAAAATTGAGTTTTTTCTTTTAGAAGTATTACTGAATGCTAAGTTGATAGCAAAAGTATTTAAGTACATGTGTGTAGGCAAATGACAAAGTTTCATAGAAAATCATCATCTGAGGAGTTCAAATGGAGGAGGGAGTCCAATGAACGATGGTCAAAGATTGTGAATGCTTTGGTGGTAGACAGGGGTTGTAATGTACGTAAGAGGAAATCTGAACCTCTACCCTTAAATGATGGTCTGTGTTATAAACCTAAAGTACCTCAACAAAAATAAAAATGGAAAGCATAGACATGACTAGACAAAGTTAAAGATTCTATTACTTTCATATGACTTATGTTTCTCTTCTCAAACTAATGCCTGTATATTTACACTCTAAGCATGCACATTCCTGAGTTTTGTCTAAATCATGTCTGCCTTTTCTTTAGCTGTATCATGTATATCTGAAGTCCTTAATATATAATTTTTTGTACATAGATTTTACTTCATACAAATGGATTCATGCTGCTTTTAATATTCAGTGCCCAACTTTTGTGTTCAGCTTTATAACTTAAGATTTCATTCCAATTTCTAGTTGAAATTAACTTATTTTTTATATTGAACAGTGCACGATTCTATGAATATGCCAGTTATTTCTTAAATTCACTGTCAAATATTTGCATTTTCTGCTTTGTTTTTATTTGTACTATTGACAGTTTTTCTATAGACACTTTTACTCATATCTTACAGGTCACATATAAAACCAGCAAAAAGTTTCTTTAAGCATATAATTGGGCATAAAATTCCCTATATTATGGTTATACCTCACATTTACTACATGATATTCAATTATTTTCCAAAATACTTGTACTAATATAAGTCCTATTAATACAAGTTTGCCATTGTTCTACATTTTCCCAACATTTACTATTGTCAAAATTATCTTTTCAAATTTAGTAGAAATGAAACTATATCCCATTGTAAGCTTATTATACACATTTGTAGGTATAACTGAGTTTAGCATGTTTTGTAGTTAAGTGCTGTTTGAGCACCATATTGTATGAATTGACTATTTAAGATAGTTATACCATTTTTCTTTACTACCCATATTTTAAATTTGTTTTCTTAAACATATAAAGCCAACTTTATAATAATTCTAATATTATTTCTCAGTTCCAGATCTTCTCTCTTTTCTCCAGACAAAAACTTGTGGTACTTTATTTCCTTGTGCATTTTATGATTTTTGACTATGAGCTTATATTCCAAGTAACACCATCACTTCAAATAATTTGAGAATTTTTTTTCAAGGCAAATGTCTTCAAAGATGTGCATTTGCTTCTACAAGTCTACTGGCAACTTCAGTCACTAGGGACTGTTGGCTCTAAACTAAATGAAGACTTGCAAATTGGAGTCATGAAGAGATGCTAGAGGTCTTATTTAGGTCATTGACTTTTGGTAAATAGGCAAACTTCTATTTGATGACTTTGGGGGATAAGTTGGATTCTAATCTACATAATTGACGATGCTATTTTGACTCTCAGACTTCAGAAGCAGGTATTCAAGTAGATTGATTTTGGTCAACTTTGGAGACTTTTCTACACTCTTCTTTCTATATATGACCATAAACTTAAATGTTCAAATTTATTTGTTTGCTATGTAACACAAAATTCATTTTTAATATTAGTTTACCTGCAGCAGTAATTGATGCGATGGTAAATCAGGTCATCAATGTATCTAAAAACATTAAAATGTTGGATAGCATCTTAAGACATTTTCAAATAGAAATTTTAATGAAAGTGTCCAGTCTGAACTATTGCTAGAAATAAAAGATTAATATTTAATTATATACAGCCTTTTAAAAATAATGAAAATAAAAATAAAACAAAACAGTAGTATTCATTTCTTGAAAATACTGTTTATATTATATACACTTTTCTATACACCTTGTCAATCTCACTATCAATATTGTAAGAGTTGTATTTATGTATTTATAAGGTACCTTGCCTCAGAAAATAAACTGGCAATATCACACATGCAATAAAGTGGCAGATATCACACAGGAAAAAATAGTAAAATCTGCATTGAAAAATAGCTTCACTTAATAAAGTAGAATTAATAAGTGAAGATTTGTTCTTTTGGCAATTATTTATTCTCTTAAGAATATGGTTAACTGTTTTCTAAGAGAGGAAGATTTATTTATAATTCACCAAGAAAGAACACAGGTTAATTTTAGAGGTAAAATGAGCACATTCCACTTTGATGCTGCTGTTTGTGTTTTTAATCACGATTAAGCAATTTATGACCCCAGAAATCCATCACGTTATTTTTTATTAATCAGTTCAACAAGGCTATTACACTCAGACAAGTAACTTCTCAAAATTTGTTACCTAAACCAAGTTGTCATGAAGATTCATTCATCAGTAACACCAAACTCTAATGTAATTCAGGAAAAAATAATTACCAAATGGTGTTTCAAAGAAAAAGAAAGAAGAAATGAAAAATGAAAAATAAAATTCATTAAGATTTTAAAAACATTTTATCTAATATGAGAGCAATTGTTTTTTTATAAAAATAAATTACCTGATATTATAGAAATTACTTTTTGGTACTGATCACCAGTATAAAATATAATCAACAGAACCAAGTTATTTACATACACAAGCACACACAGAGATATGTATATAGCCATTGATATGAATGATTTTGAAGTACCAAAATCTGTGCCATAATATATTATAAACTACCTGTATGACCTTCATTTAGAAATTAAATACTTTTGTTAAGCACTATTTTAAATTTTCTCTAAATTCTTAGTTTATATTTAATTTAAACTTGAAAATATCATGTGGATGAGTAGTTGGAAGCAAAAATAATGAAAGACTTTAGAAATATAATAAACAGACTGTTTAAAAATCGGATATAAGAATCAAAGAATCAGTGCAGCCGAATGTGGTGGCGCGTGATTGACCATAATCCAAGTGCTGGGAGGCAAGAGGCCAGGGATCACTTGGGTTTGTGAATTAGAGACTACCTCAGGCAACATAGTGAGAGTGAGACCTGGTTCCAAAAAAGCAGCCAGGAGCAGTTGGTGGGCACCTGTAATCCCAACTACCTGGGAGGCTGAGACTGAGGATCATTTGATTCCCCAGGATAGGGACAACCCCAGACAATATAGTGAGACCTAGTGACAAAAAAAAAAAAAAAAAAATCAGTGCATTTTTCGGAAAGAATTTAATTTTAATATATCCTGAATATGTAAATAAAATAGTAAATGTTAACATCACATCTAATGTCACTAAAAATATAATTTTTCTAATTTTATTTTATTTTTGGATTTCTTACATTGTATGATTCTTGATCCCCATAGGAACTTCCACCCCCTCCCTTGCCATCACCACCCCCACCCCCAACCCCATTACTCTGTCTCCTTTTTTATGCTGTTTGTGCGTTTGGCCCTTTGGTCTTTTTCTTTTCTGGAGTTATGCCCTCGTCCAGGGTGAAGATGTGGTTTCTTGGTATATGGCAGACCACTCTGCTTAGGTTTCCAGTCCTAATTTTGCAATCAAAGGCCAATCTGAGCTCATCTGGCTTGTTCCAGTGTTTCCTCCTTCTTGGTGGCTGTGACCTCTATTCTATTTTCTGTCCCATTTTGTTGCTACTTTATGTTTTATGTCAAATCTTTCGCCTAGGGACCTAACTCGCAGCTTTTTTTTTTTTTTTTTTTTTCTTGTAGAGACAATAGGGACAGCCATTTGCAGAAGGTAGGTCTGACTGGCCTCCTCTGTTTTGGTTTGCAGCTCTGCTGTGGGACTGCTCTCAGATTTCTGTGGCCTTCCTCTCCTGTGGAAAGGGCCGATGCTTTGCAGTTGTTGAAGGCATCTTTGAACCAGGATTTTGGCTCTCAAATCCTCAGTGATGTTGTAGTTGTAATTCTGTCTTAGATAGACTCATTGCCTGGTATGCTTCGTATCACAGATCAGTGTTCAATGTTCTCCAAGCTCTTTTTGAGTTTTGCCCAGGTGGTATGTCTTTCCGGGGTCTTTTTTCTTATCCCTCATCTCTTCCATTTTTGTGGTTGTGTTAAGTGATGATGTTTCCTTATTCCTGATAAGGGCTTTTGGACTGGAGACAAACCAGAGGGGATTAAATGCTTCTATCCCTCTCCTCCTGCCACACACCCCAGGCTGTCTTTTGGAAGGACTTGGCGCAGCAGTGCCCACTCACTGGTCCAACCCAGCATTATCTGGGTGGACCCCAGGCCCCTCCCACCAAACACTGAAGTGAGATGGGGCTAGTGCACACGAAAGTACATGCAACAATCAGCAATGCTGGACAACCCAGGGGTGTAGGCTGTATGCCCACACCAGGGCACTAAGAATATTTTTTAAAATAATTTCTTTATTTATATATATTTCACATCATTTCAGTCCCTGGGGGTCACCCACCGCCTCCCCTTCCCACCCGCTCCAGCTGGTCCCCATTCTCCCCTTGTGCAGTTTCATTTGGTTGACCATATATTAGTGAAACCATTTGGTTTCTGTCCCTTGCTATCTGACTCATTTCTGCTAGAATGATTTCTTCTAGGTACATCCAGGTTTCCATAAATTCATCAAATTTGTCATTTTTAATTGATGAGTAATACTCCATTGTGTATATGTACCACATCTTTTTCATCCAGTCATCTGTTCTGGGGCATTTGGGTTGTTTCCATGTCCTTGCAATTATAAATAGTGCTGCAATAAACAT
>PVHY01017765.1:0-18988 GCA_004024945.1 Uropsilus gracilis
AAGGGAAGGGAAGGGAAGGGAAGGGAAGGGAAGGGAAGGGATTAAGCAGCATGGACCAACAAGTCCCAGGAGCTCAGGTCCTCACCCAGGAAAAGAACATTTACCAGATATAGGAAGAGACCAAGCGACCAAACAACGAACAACTGACCAACAACTTTACCAACCAACAAATGGCAGGGAAAGGGGGTTCAGAGTGACCAGAGGGGGGATGGGGGGAAGAGGGAGGCCCATACATCAGGGAATCAATAAATACACAAATGTGACCAAAAATAAACAAATAAAAATAAACTATAAAAATGGGGGGGGGGATTTAAGATCTGGACCACAGCCTCACTCTTTGAGGAACAGAAGCCTCGTTCAACAGCCCTGCAAAGGTACCACAGGTGACACTAAGGACAATGAAGTCACACACCAGGTGCTAGACATTAAGTGTCTCACCTATGTCACCTCTTTCTATCTCACGACAATATAACGGGGCTGATACTATTATTATCATCGCTTTTTTTTTTTTTAAACAGAAGAAGCATCCAAGGCACAGAAGGCTTCCAGTGCCCAGCAAATGAGTATCTGAAGCAGGATTTTAAACTCGATGGTTTCAGAACCTGCTTTCTTCACACAAGGCTCTACTGCCTCCTAGCGTTTAGCAACGGTCCTCAAGCCGGGAGCTGCAGCGCCCCCGGGGTTGACCACAGTGCAATTTCCTGGCCCATCCCAGCTTTACAGTTTCAGGGTCTTGCTGAAGAGCTTCCAACATGGCTCAGGAGGGAGAAGACAGAGAAGAGGCCCTTGACGGAACAAACACAGACTTTACTCAAAGTGCTCACAAGTCATGCGATCAGGTTAAATGTGATTTTTTTTTATTGAGGTAACCGTGGAAGTGAGTTACAGAGGTGTCTCCAGTAACTCACGCAGCAGTCAAGGGAGAAGAGTGTCTGGTAGCGGGCTACCAGGCTATGTGGAAACAGCCAACAGAGAGGCTTTCATCACATTGAACTTTCTCATTGTGGAGCTAAAGAAAAACCCTTACAATGGGTTGGATTTTTTTGTTTGTTTTCGTCAACAAATTACAGGTTATCGGGAACAGCTTTGTTTTCTGCTATAATATAACTTCTTTGAGAACAGGCAACCACATTTTTTTTGTTAATCTGCGATGGCTGGCATGGGTTTTAAGGCATTCCCGTGTAGTCTGTCTTGCTTTTCACTGAGAATAGGTTCCAAACCAGAATCTGAATCAGTGCAATGGCCAGAGGGACCAGGCAAATCAAATCAAACATAGCATCATGAAGCTCAACGATTGAACTGGGGGGAAAAAAAGATTTAAAACATGATTAGTTTATTCAGTCGTTTCTTCTCTTATTCATCCAAGCTATCTACCAAAAGCTTTCAGGAATATTTTGCTATCTATCAAGTCCATTCTAAAAGAAACAGAAACTTTATCAAATAATGTTGATTGATTCTTTCAAATCACTAAACAATGGAATAATCCCCACCTGCTAGCTGCTTGTGCTGCTTGTGCTTGTATGCCAACCCCAGCATACAAGCTGCAAACTCCTAACCTTGAGATTACTGTCTGGCAGGCTTTAAACAAAATGGTGGAATTGAGGCTTTTTTTTTTTAGGAATTCACTTTTATTACTAAATTTGCTTCCATTCAATATAATCAGAGTTACAAGAGGAAACCAGTAACTAGTTTTGTTTTGTTTTTTGAGACGAGGTCTCACTATGTTGCCTGGGGTAGTCCCTGATCCATGGACTCAAGTGATCCCTCGTCTCAGCCTCCCAGGTAGCTGGAATTATAGGCATGTGCCACTACGCCTGGCTTGGAAACCAGTGTTAATAATAATATTCAGAAGGGCCATGGCCTGGTTTTCTGCCAAGAACTTCCATATAGTTCCCACATTCATATGATTCTTGCTGATATTCCAGATAGATTATATTTTTTTAATTTAACTCATATACAGTAAAAAGGGGTTCCTGATTATTCAGGGGCTGACTCTGGTGAGCATCTTCTCGGTTACCCGGGTTGTCTAAAGTAGCACCTCCATTATACAGCCCCGTGAGGAAATAAATGAAAAGATCAAAGTAAGTGATATAGGAGGAAAAAGTAGTTTGTTATGTTTTCATAGTAAAACCAATTGCTATTATAAAAGTTAGGTATTTTTATTTGTCTCTTAAAAAATAGAAGGCCTTGTTCTCATCTTGCAAAGTGGCAGCTGAAATAGCTGAGGAGGCAGCTTCAACAGTGAAGAAACCTGAAGCCAAGAAGACTGATGCTGGTGCTGGCGGTGAGGTTAAGAAGGCCAAGGCCTAGGGAGGAGAGGTGGTAGGTGACTCCCGGGGATTACAATGATGTGAAATATATGTATATATAAATAAATTATTTTAAATAATAAAAAAAAAAGGACGGGCATGGTGGCGCATGCCTGTAAGCAGCAGCCTAGGAAGCCGTGGCGGGGACCAGGGATCACAGTTCAAGTCCCACTTGGGTAAACATAGTGAGACCTAGTCCCAAAAAAATAGCAGGGTGTGGTGGTGTGCGCCTGTAATCTCAGCTACCTGGGAAGCTGAGGCTGGGAACTGCTTGAGTCCGTGGTACCACGGGCAACGTGAGCCTGTGGTTCCATGGACAAAAATAGTGAGACCTAGTCTCAAACAATAATAATAATAAAAGAAAGAGAAGATCCCATTGCAGCCATAACCTGGTGCTGGTGAGAAGGATTGACAGGTACTTGTGATCTGCTATGTGTTCCAGAAAGATCGTGGACAAGAGGAAGTATTCAGCTGCTATCCAGGACTGAAAAGAAAAAGGAGAAGTTTCTTGCCACCATTACATAACTAGCTGGTGGTGACAAGAATGGCAGATGTTATCCTACTGTGGATGCTCCTGGCAAGCAGCTGGGCCATGGCAAAACCCTACAGCCAGCAGGTGAGAAAGCTGGCATCGCTCTGGACTCACTCTGATGGTCCTAATAGGCTCCACAGAGGCAAGAGGTCAGTTCTTTTAAAGCAGCTGGGCAGGGCTTCCTACTTATGACTGGACCTCCATCATCCCCCAACCAAGTTCTCCCATTTAGGACACATCAGAAATGTGTCCTCGCCACCTCCAGCACACACAGCGGTGAGAAGATCCCAAAGCATCTCCCTGAAGCTGACTTCAAGAAGCAGCAACTGCAGAAGCCCTGACACCAGGAAGGCGAGACCTTCGACACAGCAGGAGAAACACAAGAGGAAAGAGTAGCACATGCTTGTCCAGAAAGCTGCGGACTCACAAGTTCTGCCCTAAATCTCAGCTGTCCCTCTACTCCTGGCCAGCTCTGCCCTGAGTATGCTTGCACCCACGGAGTTTACCCTCACAACGGGGGTTCCAGTTTTCCTGCAAAGAGTCTACTTAAATCATGATCATTTTTAATAAAAAAAAAAAAAAAAACTAGAGGCAAACGCTGTGGATGCTGAAGGTGTGAGGCATGTGGCTAACACCAGTTATTCATTCAATGGTAGCAAAAGTGCAGCATGTCCCCGCCCTTATGGAGCGTCCCTCCCGCCCAGAGACAACTCTTAATCCAACAGTCAGAAATGAGGTGGGTTTTCCGGTGAGCACATAAACCGCAGAATGTGCACCAAGTGTTGGATGGCAGCCCAGGAGAGGCTCTAGCGTACTGTGGACAGCTGAGATCCAGAGGTGTCCTGGCCAAGTGGTATTTCAGCTGAGTATGGAAGGGTGGATAGATAAAAACCCAAAGAGCTGGGAGTGGTGGCGTGCACCTGTAATCCTGGATAGCTTGAGTTTGTGGGTTCGAGACTACTCAAGGATCGCTTGAGTCCACGGGATGGGGACTACCCCAGGCAACATAGCAAGACCTAGTCTCAAAAAAAAAAAAAAAAGATATAAACCCAAAGACCTGCACTTAGAATCCTGTGCAAAGCCACCAACCATCACTGCCTTCTCCTCGGTAAGTCACAGCTGGGGCTGTCCTTGCTGCTCTGAAGTAAGGGTGTCCTTGCACTAGGGGTGTCCCCCCCTCCTCTCCACAAGAGCACCCTTCACCTTCACCTTAAGTCTTGCTCAATCTGAGAAGTAATGATCACCATCTGCCCTCTTTTACTCCTACTTTTTGGGCTTTGAGACAGACCCAGAGGCCTGGGTCACAGGCTCGGCCATCTAACACATACTAGCTGTCAGAAGAACAGGTGGCTAGGCATAGTGGCGCGCTCCTGTAATCTAAGCACTGGGAGGCAGGAGACCCAGGATTGCTTGGGTTTGAGGATTTGAGACTACCCTGGGCAATACAGCAAGACCTGGTCTTGAAAAAGCAGATGGGCATGGTGGCAGGTGCCTGTAATCTCAGCTACCTGGGAGGTTGAGACTGGGGATCGCTTGAGTCCGTGGGATCAGGACTACCCGGGGCAACACTGTGAGACCTAGTCTCAAAAAAAAAAAAAAAAAAAACAGGTGGTCCGTGGGGGCTGCTCCACCTACACTTTAAAAAAAAATATATATATATATATACATATATATATTTATATATATATATATATTTTTTTTATTGAATAAGTTTTGCTTACATTTCCCTTTTGGGGGTTCCTCCCCCCCATCTCTCCATCTCTTCTTTTACTGCCATTTCTTGTTTAATTTTTAGTCCCTTGGATTCTTCCTCTTCCTCTTCACTGTAGCAGTGTCCTTTTGTCTGGTGTGGACATGGTTTCCTGGGACACAGTGGCCTGTGCTTAGTTTTCAAGTGTCTTTTTGCTGCTGGCCACCAGTTCACACATGATTGTGTTCTTTCAGTGCCTCCTTCTCCTTTCTGGTCAGCTGCTGTGGCCCATCTTCTGTCATATTTTGCTCCTGCTTTGTTTTGCAGTTCTGGTTGTTGGCGTTTCTCCCGGCCAAAGTTTGTGCACCAATTTTTTTGACCGAGATAGGCCCTGGTAGATGGTTGGTCCGGTTCGTTGTGGGGCCACTGCCCATCTCTGTGGCTTTCCTCACCCCTAAAGTGGGAGGGTCATGCTGAAGGTATCTCTGAACGGGAAACTCCGTTCCCATCATGGCAGATCACAGTGGTTGTATTTCTGAGGTAGTTCGTCTCTATAATCAGTCTTATAGTCCTGTGCCCCATGGATCTGATATGTTCATGTTCGTTGTTCTGGAATACTTCTTTGTTTTTCACCTCTGTATTCGTGTGCAACTGCCGTTGAATCGCTGATTTAGTTGCTTCTGGTGAGGGTTTGGATTTGGAGAAGACCAGAGGGAATGACCCCTACCACCCACTAGCCCCCGCCAGCCCTGCCCCCCACGGGGAGGGGCTCAGTGCCCGGCAGCATGGCTGAACCTACACTTTCTATGGACAACCTGGCTTCTGGGGGACACGTGGTGTCTTGTCTTCCTGGTAGTCCTCCTCTCGGGTCCCAGATCAGGTCACCCCAAGATGGGCCAAAGTGGTTATATTATTTTCAACTAGACAAACAGCCAATAAATGATACATCAACCCTCCCTTTCTTCTAAAAGCAAGAACTGTCTTCGACCTTGCTCTCTAGTCACCATGAAAGGAGGAGATGAATCTCTACGTGAAAGGTGCCTGCTCACCACAGAGATGGAGAGACAGCCTTACAGAGGCAGGCACAGGAAGCTGAGCAAATAAGCTCTACTTAGCTCACTAAGCTCTACTTAGCTCATTGTCCACACCAAAACTTTCAAGAATTCCTTTGTCCTGTCAGCTCTACCCAGATTTATTGCTTCTTTGTCTAAAAGCTATCTAATCATTCAGCCGACTCCACATTTCATGCACCTCCGTGCACACAATATTAAACTTGTATTTTTTTTTTCTTGCTAACCTCTCTCCTGTCCATTTACTCAAGGGCTAGCCAAAAAAACCGACAGAGGTAAAAGGGGGCGATCCTCTGAAATATCCCCCCCACCCCGTGCGTCCTTTAAAAAAAAATCCTCTCCCCTCCCCCATAGTCAGCCTGTCCAAGTCTTAAAGACTTGGCGGAAGTTGACTGTCCCTCAAGGTCAGGCATAGTCCAGACCTGGTCAGGGGCTGTGGCCTCACGAGACACCGACTGCCCAGGCATGGACACTGACTCACACACAGTCTTCCAGGGTCCAAGTGGGGGCTTCTGCCACACAGCTGACACCCTGTGCTCACTGTGTTTCCTTGAGAGACCTAGGCCATTAAGCCCACAAGAGTTGGCGCCATCTTGCGCCCCGGACAGAGGAGTCAGAGACTCAGGGACAGGTTGCTGGCATCATCGGAGTGCCTACCTAGAGGCAGCTCTGCCTTTCAGCTGTACGTGCTGGTGAGTTCCTTTGTTGCTCAAGCTGGCCTGCGCTGGGTTTCTGTCACTGGCCATCAAGGTGGCCTGAATAATAGAGCTTTCTCCTTATTAGCACTTAAATCCAAATGACCATAACTTGGCTGCCTCTGATCAGCTGCGGGGAAAGGATTCAGTGATTTCTAATTGCTCACGACTAACCAGGACACAGGAAGTTTGAAACAGCTGAGCACGGATCTCGAGAATGAGAAGACAAGGTCACAATTATGTCTTTGAACTTGTGGGTGCCCAGGAGCATGAGGCTTCTCTCACCACTACTCATTGATGGGAACAAGACAGACCAGGCAGAAGAAGGGGTCCCGCCAGGGGTGTGAGCTGAGGTCATTGAAACGCAAGCTCCACTTTGAAGCAGACTAAATCACACATCTCAAATACAGAGAAGGAAAGAAGTGACCTAATCAAAACCTTCCAATGAAGATAAACCACAGAGCCACAGCCAGGAGCTGCTAGTCCCAGAATTACTACAATATGTGCTCAGAAACCCAGTGCTTTATGAAAAGGTGGGTTTCTGCCTGGCGAGGCACTTCTGTGCTTTTTATCTGAGTGTTTGGGGAGCAGCAGGAGCCCATTAGCCTTCATCCTTCTCTAGTTGTAACAGATTCCTGTTTCAGAAACACTGAGAAATTGGATTCCAGCCACCAGGGGTTCTTCTCTCTGGGAGATTTTCCATCTCCCAGACAGAACTGTCTTTTCCTCTTTTCTCCATGGTGAGCTGGGGCACGGGGGAAACCTATGATAATTTGTAGAGACTAAGCTTTGTGTGAGCATGCTGACAAGACTGCAGGGAAAAAGCCCAAAGTTGGGAGTTCAAGGGAAAGCAGGGAGAGGAATATTTACACGAATGAGGTGATTTGATAACTACCATGTTATCATGAAGACCCAGTTCTTTTATTTTTTTCTTTTAATTAAAAAAAAATTTTTTTTTAAATAGACTAGGTCTTGCTATGTTGCCCAGGGTAGTGCCAAACCCACACATTCAATCGATCCCTAGCCTCAGTCTCCCAAGGCTGGGATTATAGGCGTGTGCCACCGCACCCTGCTTAGACCCAGTGCTTTTAAATCCACACTGTTATGGAAGGTGCAATAATTTAATGACTTCATACTCTCCAAAGTAAAGGCCATTTCCCTACTGCTTCATTGAATCATTTGCTGATCTTGGAAGATTTCCTTGGTTTTACTGTTCCTTTCTTAAGACTTCCTCTCTTTCTAAAGATGGTGCTCTAAGTCAGAAAAAACACTCACAATTTAGAGTATTTCTTTTCCTCTCTCACATAACATTCGCTTTACTAGGAGATGGACCTACTGACCACATAGCTTTTATGCTTTCGGAGTGTTCATTCCAATCTTAATATTTCTGAATGAATGCCTGGTAGAAAAAGAATTCCTATGCCCTGTTTATAATGTCATCCACTCAATAACTACTTCACATTTACCATTTTGGGTGCTCTGGGAGAGTAAATACATCAGCAACGATTCTTAGCTCCCAAAGCTTCCATTCCAGTGGGAGAAAAGAGACAACCATAGATGAATATCTTTCATTTTATTTTAGAGTAACAGCAATTGCCCCTCTGCTTATGGAAGAAATTTGCAACCATTGTTTTCATTTTCAAAAGAAAGCTATGAACCTGCAGGTGAAACTATCCTAAAATATCTCTGTCAAGTGTCTTTCCCCTCATTTTCTTGTCTTCGCTTTCACCGGCTACCCCATTTGTGAATCCAGCCTTACAGTCAAGGGAATCATATAAATCATCACTCTCTCTCACCATAATCCTACCCTACTTATGATCTTTCACATCTTAAAACTAAAGCAAAGTCTGACTCTTTCCCACTCTCCTTTTCTACTATCAATAAAGCTCAAAACACATAAAATTAATCAATTAATCCTGATGGAGTCAGTGAAAGGTGTCTGTGGTCACTTGCATAAAAAATAGACACTGTAGGTAAAATTGATCTAGCTAAGCAGTCCAGAAAGAAAGGAGGAGCTCGGGATGGAAGAAGCCACAGAAGGCTGAGTCCTGTCTTTCATGCACCACCATCCATAGAAGCTGCGTTCACAAAACTACTTCAGGGACAGAGAGAGAAACATGTCTCCTTTCTGGTCTTGGCCTGAAGGGTTCCTTATAGGATGAAGCTGGTGTAGCATGGATCGTAGACTTACCATGTGCCTGACTCTGACACCTTTGTCTTTTATGCCCACTCATTTCCACAACAACCCTAAAGCGACTAAGACATAGTTCAGCTAATTAACTTTGTTCACCATTAGAGCTAATAAACTAGGTTCATTACAGAGCTAGCCAGTTTGGAGCTGAGATTTTTTTTTAACCTAGATTGATACTGAAAAATCTCTCCAGTAAACCATAGAATTTCAAAGATAAATTTATCAGAAGGTGAGGGGTGGGAGGGCAGGGGGGCGGGAGGGGGGACATCCTTACAGAAGAAAAGCATCTGCTCCTTGAAAATGAATGAAGATTCTCACTGAAGGGCAGTAGCCTAAAACAAATGTTGAGCACACCAATAGCCTGATGCAAGCACTGCTGAAGAGGGACGTGAGGATTCAACTGGTTCACCTGTTTACTTTGACAGAGGTTGGGGCCTCTCGCTAGTGTTTCCACCTACGAAAACTAAATGGGAAAAAAATAACAGTACAATATTTCTCAAAAAAAAAAACCACCCTAATAATTGGTTATCTTCTCCTTTGGACATAATCTTATCTTCAGGAAGTCCCTTTGCTGAGAAATGTAATTTATAGAGGAAGAGAAGTGAGCTATGGGAAGAAGTCAAGAGCAGCAGGGACAATTCTAGAGCACAACCTAAGATAAATGTTATTGTGCTCCTATTAACTTCTGGACAGAATTTCCTCCACAAAAGTTCACATTACAGCCCCGTTTCTGAGACTTCATCAGTAAATTTAGCCTCAATCGTAATCTTTTGGGCCAAATGTTTGTGATAATCTAGGATGCTGCCAGGGTTCTTGTTCACCATAGCCTATAGCTGGCAAATGAGCTTATTAAAGACTTGTTGATAAACCTAGTATCCATCCAGCAAGCTCAACAAATGTAAATTTGCATGTATGCACACTTCTTGGCAGCTGGAATTTTTTTTTTTTAAAAGACTAGGTCTCACTATGTTGCCCAAGGCAGTCTCAAACCCGCGAACTCAACTGATTTCTAGCCTCAGCCTCTCAAGTAGCTGGGATTACAGGTGTGCACCACCACACCCAGCTATTTTTTTAGAGACTAGGTCTCGCTATGTTGCCCAGGATAGTCTCAAACCCGTGGCCTCAAGTGATCCCTAGCCTCAGCCTCCCAGGTAGCTGGGATTACAGGTACACGCCACCATGCCCAGCTTGGAATGTTCTATTTTTAATCCTCTCTTCCCATATAAGCAGCGATGGTGCCAGCAAAGTTGTGTCTCCCCAAAGTACAACATTCGAGGCTGTGATGGCATGGAGTATCCTAGCTGTGGGCTGTTTCATGTGATCCTTCCAGTGATCCTTCAGCAGGCTATTCAGAGGATAGTTCATTTTTTGAAGACCTCTTCAAGGCTCTGTTTCAATGGCCTCATTGATCAAAAATATGTAACAATATTAATAAAGACATTTAAAATAAGTATGAAAGAACTACAGCAGAACCAAGAGGGTAGACACAGAATCGATACTTTGAAAGAGCAAAATCCAACAGCACTGATACAATTTCTAAGATGAGCTCATCTCCAGTCTAGATAACCTAATCTTTAACCCTGAAGGCCACCAATTCCATCCTAATATGAAACAGGAGCCACAAAACAGCGGAGAAATGCTTGGCACGGTGGCACACTTCTTTAATTCCAGCCTTGGGAGGCCGAGGCTAGAAATCGCTTGAGTCCATGGGTTCAAGATTACCTTGGGTAACATAGAGAGACCTAGTCTCAAAAAATAGCTGGGCATGGTGGTGCACGCGCCTGTAGTCCCAGCTACCTGGGAGGCCAAGGCTGGGGATCGCTTGAGTCCGTGGGATCGGGACTACCCCAGGCAACATAGCGAGACCTAGTCTCTGAAAAATGGAAAAAAGAAAGAATAAAAAAAGCAAACAAACAGAGGAGAGTTCCTGCCAGAGAATCTCCTGGCTGTTACTAAAGAAGATCTCTATGGACAACATTTGTTTTCAAAAACAGTTTCAAAGTTGACTTTAATGATGGGCTACATATGATTAAACACCAAGAATATTTTTATGACTCAAAGACAAGCCTTTCATCTGTTCCTTGTTGGGGATCCCCCCAGAAGCAATTCACTGCGGGCCTGCTTCTTGGCCCGCGTTCAAGGTTGTGTCAATGTCATTAAGAGAAAAGTCACTTGCTCAACTTTTGTCGGAAGCCTGATTTTGGAAGAATCTACTGTAAGGTTTTCTGAGACAAGACAAGCAAAAGGAAATGTGTATGTGCCATCTTTATAACACTTGTATGTATTGATCATGGAGAACTTTGTTTTTCTAGTAGAGGATTTTATTTAGGTTTCCTGCAAAGTAGCGACAAAAGACACTGTAATTCAACAAATTAATTGGCAGCCTCTGACCACTGGAGAAAAAGAATCTACTCCAGAACGTCCAGCAAGCAGCAGAGATGTGGCCTGGACTGTAAGATGGGGCTCCCCCATGAAGGCAGAGGGGCCACTGCATCCAGTCACAGTGGCACTTTTACTCCCTAGGCTTATCTCTGCCCTGGACTTAGTTCTGAGTGCTGGACTTTTGGGTCTGCCTCACCCACAAATGCTATGTGAACTCCCAAAGGCTGAAAGTCATCCTGTCTTAACGATTCTTTGTAGCTCTCAGTTCACCACTAGCACTAGCAGAGACTCCATAAATGTTTGCTGACAGAAGAAAATAAGCTTGCTTCATTGGCCACCTAGAAGCTGTGGCCCTTTTTCTATAATACCCTAGAATTTCATTGTCATGTATTTGGGGGGAAGGGAAAAATGGACTTTGTTGCAATTTTTAAATAGGAGGGTCATGCTAAAATAATCAAGATAATCAATTTTTAATATCACTACATGATCTCCTATATTTTACATTTTAGCCTTTACATGGGAAGAGATCACACATTGGTTTTTTTGCCCAAGCACCCTTGTTTCAAATCTCCATTAATACTAAACATAACCATCATAATTACTGGCTGCTGAATAACATCTTCTCAGTCAATTGAAGAAAACATCTGTTAGACTGAGCCAGGTAACCTGCCCTGCAGAGCCAGCATTTCAGTAACTCTATTGAGGAATCAGAGACCATCTTTCAAAAAACGGGAGGGGAAAGAATAAGCCCTCTGAGCCATGTGGTTCTACCTACAGTAACAGTAAATAATCATGTGCTACTAGTAAACTCACTTGCAAGTATGAACTTTATTCCAAATAGACATTTTTGTTGGATTTGACATTTCTGTGAGATGTGTCACGCTGGTGACTCTCCAAGTAGCCTCTGATCTCCATGCCCTGTCCTGCTTAGTGTACAGTCAACTTCTGGACTTCGGTCGAATACTGTCTGATTAGCATCAGCTACATGAGATCACCAGCTGCCAAATATGACATTATCTCTTAAAGATAATACCGGAGTGTCTGGAGTAAGTTTCTACCTTTAAAATTGGTATCAGGAGACAACACTACCCACGTGTCTGGTTGCGAACCTATCTCTGCCTGAATCAACAAGAAATTAGTCTCTGGAGTCTCTGTTTCCAAGGAAGTAAATCTCTAGGTTCTCAACATTTGGCTGCACAATAAAGCAAGCTTGGAACCTTTAACGAATACAGATGCCTGGAATTTATCCCCTGAAGTTCTGATTTAACTGGTCTAGGGTCTCAGCACTATGTGACCCTACTGTGCATCAAGGATGAGGTTCATTGCTTTAGAGTCTATTCTCAATGAAAACTTAGAGGGGAACAAATTCACCCCTTCTTCCTCCAGGGCTCTCACATCTATGAGCAAAGAGAGCTTCGAGTCCTTTCTACTCCAGATTCCTTTAGCCAGGATGGTTTGCTTCTACAAGATTGCTTGAGGCTTTTAATGCCACTTGGATTTTGAGGAACTTCCCTAGGGCCAACGGAAAACATCTGCTAAGTAGACAGAGAAGCTGAGGTAAAGAAAGAGTTCCTTGCAAGTCTACAGAAGACATGCAACCTGAACAGCCCATCTTCACCTCCTTCATTCGCTCAACTCCTTTCTTCCCAGTTGTGAGTCACGTCTCCAGAGACAAGCATCGCTGAGTTCTGCTTATTCTAACTCCTTAATCTCTCTCATATCAGTCTCCTCCTTGCCTCCCTGTGACATTGCTTTGGCTCAGTAGCATTCACATTTAAAAAAAAAAAAAAAGTTCAGCATCCTTCAAACTGTGGTTTTTTTTTTTTCTTTTTTTTTTAGAGACTAAGTCTTGTTATGTTGCCCGGGGTAGTCCTGATCCTGCGGACTCAAGCAATCCCCAGCCTCAGCCTCCCAGGTAGCTAGGATTACAGGCACGTGCCACTGCACCCTGCTGCTTTTCTCGAGACCAGGTCTCACTATGTTGCCTGGGGTAGTCTCGAACCCGCAAACTCAAGCAATCCCAAGCCTCTTGCCTTCCAAGGCTTGGACTATAGGTACATACCATCACACCCAGCCAAACTGTTCTTTCTCTGCAAATTGTTCTTATCTCTTAGTTAACTTTCCTTCAAACTATCTCCACACTGTAGGCTATCCTTTCAAAGACACATCTGACATGACTACTCCTCAGTTTAATGGTGATATTCTGCTTCATTTAGGATTGGATCCACACCTCTCATGCTTTGTTAAAGTGTTATAGTTCTCCCAAACAAGTCACAAGACCTTAGGCTGCTCTGCCCACATGGATCCACACCACCTTCCCACAATGCATGTAGATCATGTCTTTGCCAGTCATGTGTGTGCCCACATCATTCTGTACTTACTTCTAGAAACAACATGGACCACACAGTACTGTGATGCTTTGCTATAAATTCCAAAATGTGGGGCTTCCAAGATATCCTTAAGTGGGTAAATGGGCACGCAAATTGTGGGGCACACAGACAATGGAATAATATTCAGCACTGAAAGGAGATGAACTATCACTTTTGAGGTCAAGAGGGAGGGGGGAAGGGTCAAGGAGTAGGAAGAATGATGGTGGCGAGGTGGTAAAGGTTATAAATAGATGTTAGAAAATAAGATTTAAAATGTGATATCAAAACTGCAAAATATGTGTGAGGGCTGAAAATGTAGACTTCTAGAACGTATCCAAGTTGTTGTCAATTTAAAATACGACACTACAAATATAAGGTATTCTATGTAAGCTTCATTATACATGAAGCAAAAATCCTAACAAAGTGATCAGACCATGAGAATGTGCCTGGAGGCACCTTAAATGCACGTTACTAACTGGAAGCACCCTGGAAAGGTGACATACTGCAAGTCTCCAACCACAGGACAGTCTGCAAAAGGCAAACCACACACACAGGAAAAAGATCAGCGGTTATTTGGGCCTAGGAGAGGGAGGGACTAAGAGCAGCGAGGATTTTTCGGGTGGTGAACCCACTCTGCATAAGACCATGGTAGCAGATGCAGGTCCTGATGCACTTGCTAAAACCAGTGGAATGTGCACCACCACGAGCGAACCCTAATGTAGACCCTGGACTTTGGACATGTGGTATCAATACCAATGTGTGAATGGAGGCTCATTTATTGTAGCAAATGTACTACTCTGGAAGGGCGGGTATGGAGATAGAGGAAGAAGCTGGCAGGGAGGTTGGGAGAGAAAAGAATATAAGAACTCAGTGTACTTTCTGCTCAGTCCTGATGTGATCCCCGAAGCACAAAACTACACATCCCCCCCAAATAAAATCAGACCTCACCCCACCCTCACCATCACCACTTAGCACACAGTGAGCCCAAAGGAACAAAGCAGGGGGACAAAGACCTAGGACACCAGGCTTCCTGGTCCCGCTGCCCTGGATGGCCTCATACTCAGATCCAGAATGGCAGGCAAGCTGGGGCGCTTGCTCTAGCCATGTCTTCTGCAGGAGCTCTCCCTGATTCACCACCGTGCTCTCCCCTCTTCCTCCCCTCTTGCTTCATTCAAAGCAACCCACTAGGTGAGGCCTTCCTCATCACCCTATCGAAAATGTCTTGTTTTTTCACCAAAGGATTTACCACCAACATGCTCTGTGTCTCAGTCCACTTCTTATATGCCTTCCTCCTGCTAGAATGGAAGCTCTGGGAGGGCAAAAGTATCTGTGGTTTGTCCTGCTGCCTCCATCACATCATGTCTGGGCATGGTAAGCTCTCAATAACAATACTTGTCAAGGGAATAGATGGCTAGTTCACTGGGAGCTCTCTCCTGCTTCTGGACATGTGCTGTGCTGTTTTCTCTGTTTAGAATAACATTTTTCTCTGTTCAGGAGGAGAAATTCAACTTAGCCTCCAAAACTCTTCTGTGAAGTGCTCCCTGATCCAAGGTATACTGAGGTAGGAATCTCCTCTGTCTTGCCACAGTGCTTAGTTTTGCTCCTGGTGGGGCCCTTCACAGTGTGTTGCAATGTGAGGTTCCTATCCTCGCCCCCACCGCACCCCAGTCCAGCACCACTGAACCTGGCAGATAATAACAGGCCCTCAGAAATGTTGTGGAATGGAACAAAAGAATGAATGGTTCAGAGCAATCAATGTGCAGCGCAGTGTGAATTACATAAGCATATGTGGTTTGTATAACATAAAGAATGCCCTTGAAGAGCCTATTACAGTCCCTTTGACAAGAATACTTTTATTACAACTTACTCAAGCTCTATGAGTTAATAGCTAATAGTAATCAAAGTCCAAGATAGCAGCCTCATAATCAGTGTAAAAGGCTGAGCTTGCTTTCACATTTTTATATTTGATTAGTTTTTTTTTAAACTCTACCTTTTGTTTGGGTTTCCATATCCAAACTGGCTCAGCCTAGAGAGGATCATCATGGGAGCTAAAGCCTGAGCAGGTTTGGTAAATAAGGCATTGATGCCAAAGACCATTGTGGAAAGCGGAGACCTGCAACAAACACAGACACACAGTTACATGTATGTAGATGCAGGTGTGCGCATGTGCACAAGTATATCAAGGAGCTTCCTGTCCTAGCAGAAGAGCATACTCGTTAGAGAATAACACCCCCCTAGTCACAGGGGCTAAAGAATGACAAGAATCTAACTCGGGAAGGAAGAAACTGAGATCCCAATTATATTGTCACATGTATTCTTTCACTTAAACCCACAAGAAGCTCATGGGAAGCTATGATTCCTCTCATTTCAGAGATGGGAAAGCAGATTTATTTTTCCAAGGTCACATGGCTAGTAGTGAACTGGGAATAAGGTCTAAGTCTTAAGTCTTCCTGCCCACATTTCACTAAGGATTACTTTAATGGACGCCTAAGAATTCTGCTACATCATGTTTTGATGATTATGTCTTATAGTCAAGAGCACTGACTGAATAAACTGAAATCTTGCATTTCAAATAATGGTGGAAACTTGTAACTGAGGAAGAGAAAGACAGGGGGTGGGGGGAAAGGGAAGGAACATAAAGAAGAAGCAAAGAAAGGTAAGAAAGAGGTGAGGCCAAAGAATCAGAAATTAGATTTGATGGTCAGAGCTTCAATGTCATTCTCACTTCCTCAATCCATTGGTTATATCACCTTGAGAAAGATAAAATGAGAATGAGTATGATCTCTGATGACTGAATAATAATAATTGCTGTTTCCACCACCACCTGTAGGTGAGACAAGGGCCAGGGCTACATCCGATTTTGCTCATGGAATTAAATTCTTATATGATATGATCAGGACAGTTGCCTAACAACTATGAAAATCCGGAAAAAGAAACACTAACTAGCTACACTCATGCATCACTCTTTCTATTGATTTCTTTCTTTGAATTGGGTTCATTGACAAAAGCCCCCTGCCATCCTTCTTGCACATACAGCATCCACATTACATGGCCCACCATCTCTCAGATGTGGAGAGAAGCTAACATTGTTTATGAGAAAATCTGAGCAAAGGTCTTTTATGACTTTAGATTTTTATGACTTTCCCCCCCAAATAGTTTGACCATATCATATTCACCAGCAATTTTTTTTAGAGCCCTTTATCAAGTCTTTCTAAATCATTCAACTCAGTTGTCAGAGAAGTGACTTTCTTTCTTTCTTTTTTTTTAATTTTTATTTTTGCATATTTTACAATATATGATTGTATAACTGCTAATCCCCATGGGAATACCCCCCCATCCCACATCTCCCCTGGTCTCTTTGCCTCCTTTCTTTTTGTTTTGTCCATGTTTAGTCCATCAGAGAAGTGACTTTCATTTCACATTTCTGTGACCTAAATTTATAGAGTCAAAATGTCACTAAACGTTTAAATTATAACAAAGGCACCTGATTTGAATTGACATGAAATGGAAATATTGACTCTTGGTAAGGGAAAGCAGGCAGAAAGCACAGGTGTCCTAAGTGTGTGAGTCAGAAGCACACAACATTACAGATCTGAAGAATCTGTTACAGGACCTGCTGCACTGCACACCTCGTGTTTGCCACAGTGCTGGACACACAGGAGATAATCAATATCTGTTGAATCAACCACACCAGGCTTGTGGGAGACTTGAATGAACAAAAGCTCTACAGTGCTGGCACACGTTGGCATCCGGTCAATAGTGATTGTCCTTCCCTTTCTGACTGTTTGAGACCTTTGTTTTATTTGTACTTGGTCTGACTGAAAAAGAACTTGAGAACTGTAAGAGGTTTCCAGCAGTGACCACCTGTTAATTTATTCATTTTTAAAAACGGATTTGAGCAAGCCACTTTTCTGGGCACAAAGGACATGGTCCTGAACCTAAGGAGCTCACCGTCTTGCTCACCACTCCAAATATGACCTAGTCACAAAACCCCAAAACAGGAAAAGAGTTATATGGAAATTCAAGCATCTGGGTTGGCAATGCTTTCCTACATTGAAGTTACATTAAAAAAAAAAAAAAAAACTGGGCATGGTGGCGCATGCCTGTAATCCCAGCTACCTGGGAAGCTGAGGCTGGGGATTGCTTGAGTCTGTGGTACCCCGGGGAACTTGAGCCTGGGATTCCATGGGCAAAAATAGCAAGACCTAGTCTCAAAAAAAAAGACTTGGAGACCCACCACCAGCCAAAGACTGTCCCCAAGGAGGAGCAGCTCTACCAAAACACAAGATTAGAAATTGGGTCCCCAAAGCTAAAGGCCTGAAACAATGAGAGGAAACAGCAAAAAGAAGCAGAAAACAATAGAAAGAGCAGCCACCGGGAAACAAGAAACAGGGGTGCAAACCAAAGGTGCATGGAATGGCCAATGAAGATATTGAGAGAAAAAAAGGAAAAAAGAAGACCAAAAAGACTAAAGGGATAAACATGGACAAACAACAAAAAGAAAGGAGGCAATGAGACCAGAGGGATCGTAGTAGGGTGGGGTAATCCTATGGGGATCAACAATTCTGCAATCATGTATAGAACAAAATCCAAAAATAAAAAATATATAAAAAAATAAAAAATAAAGTAAAGAAGGCCATGTTTCTGCAGAGCAAGTAAAGGATGTGCCTGTCTTAAAATAATACATTCCTCTCTAGCCCATAAAAGGCATGTGTCAAAAGATATTTGCCAATGAAATGAATTTTATAGCTGATCTAGAATGTTCATCACCATGCCAAAGAGCAACATCTCTCACCAGCTTATACTTTTTCAGGTTAAAAAAAGGTAAGATGGACCTTGATTTTTACCTCTCATTCCTGCAATGTCACAGAGCGAAGGTTATTGTGCCTTATCATCCAGAGTTATAATAAGCATTATAGTATGTGGAACCTAGAGCTCTCTGAGATTTCACTTTGGCTCCTGAGATTTAACCCTGTCATAGCATTGGCTGTGTGAATCTGAGGGATAAAAAATATTATGAAGTCTTCTCAGAAGCAAGAAGTCACCCTGGATAATGGATAATGAATATCCCATTACAGGCTGCTCTGTAACTCCTGAGGATGCCTCTTGTGATACATGATTTGTAAGGACAACATAACTGAGATAGGAAGACTCCGATGAACTCTGGCCTCCTGTGATCTTTTTGTAGCTAATATTTGAATAAATATACTTACTGTCGGTTGAACATCAGTAAATCTGCTTCAATCATGTCAGCTAAGGGCAGGTTCAACAAGCAAAAAGAAGCTTGCACTGTCACCCTGGAAGTCATTTTAACACAAACATATGAAGCTTTTGTAACCAGGAGGCACAGATTTTGTTTACAAGAAACAAACATCAAATGAAAGTTGACATTTGGTTTGTAAAAAAGGAAAAAAGGAAATCATAAACTCAAAAGGTAAAGATCTATACTGGGACATTACTTCTATGCCCCCAAATGTTATATATTTATGAATCATTATTCATTAAAATGAATTAGTTACTTTCACTTGGAGCTTTAAAAAATGTTTTTTATGCTTCCTTACAAATGACTACTTGCTCATTTAATCTGCTTAAATTATGAATTGATTCTACAGAACGACGTAGGCTTGGGAAATTCATCATTTTTCTCTTGAGATAAAGAACTGAACTAAGTCAAGAACTCTAAAAGTACATAAAACATCTTAATTAGCAAAAGAGTGAAAATGGAGTGATGGTTCAAGGGAGAAAAAGCA
>PVHY01017765.1:19088-30732 GCA_004024945.1 Uropsilus gracilis
TTTTTTTTTTTTTTTTTTTTTTTGAGACTAGGTCTAGCTATTTTTGCCTGTGGAACCGCAGGGGTACCGCCGGGGTACCACAGACTCAAGCAATTCCCAGTCTTAGCTTCCCAGGTAGCTGAGATTACAGGCGTGCACCACCACGCCCAGCTATATTTTTTTGGAACTAGGTCTCACTACGTGGCCCAGGCGGAACTCAAACCGCGATCCCTGGCCCTGGCTGCGGCTTCCTAGGCTGCCTCTTAACAGGCATGTGCCACCATGCCCAGCCCTTGACTTGGTTTCCATGCTCCGCAATAACAATTTGCTCAAAATGCAAATAAATCTTCATGAACATTTTCTCAAGCTGTTACATCCGGGATCTAGAGTGGGATGATTCATTCGTTCACCCAGAACACATTTTCAAAGGACCAACTACGAGCAGGAAGTGTAGTAGATACTAGGAACACAGTGATAAGCAACTAGACCCCACTCACAAAGAGCTCAGCCCAGAGTGTGCCTTAGGAAGGGGACAAAGCACAGACCCTGGAGGGCAGGAAAACAGGACACCGAATCCAGATGAGGAAATCAAGGCACATCCCTGAGCTGCAGCCTACCAGGAGCCAGGCAGGAAGTGGTGCTGCGCATTCCAGGCACGGATGCTGCGTGGGAGACACGGGGGTGTTGGAAGCAGGAAGTGCAGAATGCTTCTACGTGGAGCTGAGCTTGCGCTAAGGGGAGGAGTAACAAGAGAGGCTGAAGCTAAACAGGGTCCTCGTGACCAAGGGCCTCCTAGGTCACCACTCGGCCATATCCTGAGAGCAGTAAGAAGGCATTTAAGATTAAGCAGAGCAATGGCATGTTATTCTAGAAGCCACGGAAAAGAGGTTGGAAGGGACAGAAACTAATGGCGTTGGGACTCTGTGCAGGAGGTTATCTGGTAGTTCATGTAAGGGATGATGAGAATCTGAACAAAAGGAATGGAATGGGAACCAAAAAGGGATGGACTTACCCTATATTAGGGAGATAAACCAACTAATAATCGGTTGCATATTGCATGTACAACATGAAGAGAAACAGAAGAGAAGACTTTTCAGTCTCTGACTTGAGCCACTAGAGAGAGGGTAGAACCATTTCCCTAGGTGGGGAGCAAACATAAAGAACACATAAGGTATTGGGGGGGGTGACACACCAAGGCCCTTATTTGGTGGCAGCAGCTATGAAATTATATACTTCAGTGGATTCGAAAGAGAAACCTGATTTTACTACAAAAGATAGTGTATGAAATTCCTTCAAATAGGAACTATTAACATTCTGACAGTTTGGCAGAAAAGGTGCAGCGATTCTATCTAGACATAAACACTAAACACAGTTCAGGTCAAAGATGTTTCACTGCTTGAAAGAGCTACTGGTAAGATCAAGTGCATTTGGGGGGTTGGTTGTGTCATTTACTTACATGATAACAGTGAGATACAGCATGAAAAAGTAATAACGTTGCTGTCCAAGAAGTAACATGATGATAGAGGCTGTTCCTTTTAGGTAGAAAGAAATTAAGATAATTTTATAGTAGCCAAACTTCTTCAACCAGGACTGACTGATAAGCAGCAAGCACTGAAATGCAAACAGATTGCCCCCCATGAATGATGCTTACTCTTGCTGGTGATAAAATAAGCATTCTCAGCAACAAATAAATAAACAAGTAAATAAATTTGCTTCTGAATACTAACAACAATTGACATACACAACCAAGGAAGTCTATTGTGGTTAAAAATACTATTATCTGTATTCATCCTTAAAAATTGACTGAAGATGGTAGCAGTTTCTAGATAACAGAGAAATTGCTATTACTTCCTATAAAATGAACAAATCAGAAAATGGCATCCTAATTTTTATTTCACAATGAGGTGAAGAGATTTTACCAAAACCAAATTTATGAAGGAATCTGTCAGCTAGGAACAAACAGGATTGCTTTATAGTAACATGAAAGATATAACCCAAATCTAAAATAAATTCATATTTCAAAATTCAAAGCTCAGAATTCACTTTGCACACAGTGGGGAGGACAAATATTTATTGAAAAAATAGATTTCCCATTCTTATTCTTACTGTCATTTAAATCTGAAATGTACTTTTCATCCTAAAATCAAGTACTTCAAATTAATACTATGATTTATATTTCTTCTGGTTGTGTTTCCTGCCTAATCTTATATTTTTCCATAATTCTAAAAGATGCATATTGAGAATGGAGACATTTTTTCTGCATTTCTTGCAATCAATGAAAAAATTCATTGTTCTAGACTGAAAAGTTTGTGCGAAACATACATACATATGTTAACAAAGAGTAGAAGATGCCCTTTGTTTGCAATTGAAAAGTACATTGTTTAGCTCTGAAAAGTTTTCAATAATCAGAGGCATGTCCATCACAATTAGAAGAGAATTTTGAATGATGTACACAGAATACAAATGTTCTTTAATAAACATGGGATTTTTTTCCCCCATTCCA
Organism: Uropsilus gracilis; assembly: GCA_004024945.1. Lineage (NCBI taxonomy): Eukaryota > Metazoa > Chordata > Mammalia > Eulipotyphla > Talpidae > Uropsilus > Uropsilus gracilis. Next base: position 21,571 of record PVHY01017765.1, read on the forward strand.
GCTTTTTGGCTTACTTCTCTACTTTCAAGGAACAAGAGCTCATTTTCTGGACACCACAAACAATGGCTCAGTGACTGATATGTTTCAAGTCATTTCTCAGTTCTGAAGAGAAACTATGTGAAACACTCCAGTGTAACTCCTGTTACATTCCAGCATACAATAATAATATGTAAAGACACACATTTCCACATACTGAAATGAAGCTTTGTGTTCTCAATTCCAATATATAAATATACAAAATATTAGAAATTGAAAATGTAAAAAACTATTGGCAGCACTGAAAGGGCAAGGTTTTGAAATCAGATATTTGAATTCCATCTTTGCTCCTTTCATCAGATTAAATGCTCACAGATGAGTAATTCCATCTAAAGAGCTGTCTGTCTCTCAGCTACTATACATGTAACGTATCTCTCAGTTACTACACATTTAACATATAAAGTACTCAACATTGTAATTATTATTATTGTGTCCATATATTATTGTGTCCAGTGATGACTACTATAGTAAAAATCATGGGAGATTGCTCCTTCTTTTGCTAACATGCCTTCTACAAGCTGAGGCTTCTGGCTCTCTGTATGTCTCTAGAGTAAGCAGTTGTGAATATTGTGTTGCAACATGAGTATATTGGCAAACCTATGCCAAAAAAAACCCTAAATAGAAAGAGATAAAGGCAGAACTGTGCTTGCAGTAAAAAGTCTAGTATTTGCTGCACTGAGTCTTAATAAAAAGAGCTGGTATTTCTAGAGTGCTTCTTTTTTGTGCCAGGAATTGTTTTACATACATTGCCTGTTTTAGTCTATTTAGTCCTCATTCTAATTCCATCAGGTACTTTTCTTCTTTTTCAATTTTACAGATGAGGAAACTTAGACACAGAGAGGTTGAGTAATCTACCCAGGGTCACACAGCTGTAAGCAGGGAGTCAGACTCCTCCCAGCCATACTCTTCACCGGTTTTTTTATTCTTGCTATCTAGGGGAAGTGGGATATAGAAGTCACAGTTATTAGAGAGAAAGAGCACTCATTCGTTCTTTCTTCCTTTCTACTCAACTCCTCAAAAAGGAGGCTACTAAGGACAGCCTGAGAAAATGAAAACACAGTGCTTATCCTTCACTACCTCATTATATACCCAGCATCTAAGTGTTCAAGTAACTTAGCCAAATAAATAACAATAAAACAGATTTCAACAAACTATCATTATTATGCATCACTCCTCTAGAAATTAAAAATAAATTTAAAGCAGATTTGGATTTCTACCTTACACTGAGATCCAAAGAATTTCATGGTAGCGTGAGGGCTAAGGAAAATGTGTTGTTGAAATCTTTAAACATTCTTCTCTGAGAAAGAGAAACCATTCCTCACATAGTCAAGAGAGCCTGGGAGAATATTTGCTGAGTGTATATCCAACAAAGGATCAGAAAGAATATAGAAAGAACTTTCACAATTCAATAAAAACTCCATTTAAAAATAGGCAAAAGATTTGAACAAATCATTTATCAAAAAGAGACATGGATGGAAAATAAGCATACAAAAAGATGCTTAGCATTATAACTAATCACTAGGAAAATGCAAATCTGAATCACAATAAGATACCACCACACACTTCTTAGCAAGGCTAAAATTAAAATGACTGGTCATAGCCAATATTGATGAGAATGTAGAGCAAATGAAACATCTACTTACTATTAGTACAAATACACAATGATACAACTACTTTGGAAAACAGCTTTTCAGTGTCTTTCAAAGTAAAACATACAGTTACCAATCAATCCAGCCATCCATTCTTAATTAGCTACCACATGATAGGAAGCCCATCTGACCACATATCCACAAAAAGACAGAAATGTTCACAGCTGCTTTATTTATAATATCCTCAAGCTGGAAACAATCAAATGTCCATCAAAAAGTAAATGAAAAAAATTATACATCTGAAACTTTGAAAATGTTATAACCCAATATAACTTCAATAAAAAATATTGCACTATTTATTCATAAATAGTGGTAAGTATTTATTAAACAGTGATATCCATATAATTGAATACTATTCAACAATAAAGAGGGATGAAATAGATACCAACAACATGATTTAAAGAATCCAGACCAAAAAGAGTGTATCATTTCATCTATAAAAATCTAGAGAAGGCAAACAAATCTATAGTAACAGAAAGCAGGTAAAACAGCTGCTCAGGGAGGAAGATGGGAATAGGCTAGAAGGATTTATTACCAGGAAGCATAAGGAAACTGAGGAGTGGTGAAGATGAAACTCTCTTGAGGATGGTTCATGGTACATATATGTGCCAAATATAATAGTCCAATTTAAATATGTGCAGGCTATACAGGATTAATCATACCTCGATAAAGCTATAGGAAAGAAAAATGCCAGTTTTCAGCTCTCACATGAAAAACAAGAACAGGAGCCTGTCTAAGAGCTGTTCAATATAGATGTGATTTAAAAAAAAAAAAACTACTGGAAATAGCCTGAAATTCATCCATAAAGTTCAATTGTGGAACTTAATAGAATTGAGCTCAATAAATCCATTTAAAAAAATTAATTTATTGTCCTGTATGATGACTAAAGTTAATAATACTAACTTTAAAGTTAACTTTAAAGTTGCTAAGGGACTAGATCTTAAACATTTTTATCACAAGGGAAAACATGGCAACTGTGTGGAGGGGTGAGCTAGCTGTGGTAATAATTTTGCAACACACAGATATCGAATCATTATGGTTTATAGCTGAAATGAATACAGTTATTATATGTCACTTGTATCTCAATTTTTAAATGCTGATTTATATGTAACATGGAAATTACCATAACCTGTGAAGCCTAAAAAACTGGATACAGAAAATTCACAGGTGATGTCATTTAATTTTTTTAAATGACACGTATAGTTTTACTTTAGAAACCTAAGTGAATGGCAAATGAGCAGGGAGTAGTAGTTTTTATTGAAGTGACTCAGTGTGTGAGTTTTTACAGCAAACATATTTTTATAGTAAATACTAGGGGGGAGAAGTCTTTGTTATGATTCGTTCAGAATCACAGTAGCCCGTCACTCCTTTGCAATTCAACCATCTGGTGTTCTCTATCCAGAACACAGCTACCAGCTAAGAGGAAGCAAAAACAGCTTTGAGAACCACCAAAATAGAAGCTCACCAACCCCATGTGCTCAGGAAAACTCAAGCAATTTACTCTTAAGAAACCCTTCTGTCTTCCCCAAACTTCTACTGAACTACTTAGGAATGAACTTAACAAAAGGGCAAAATGTATCTTATGAAAATTATAAGCCTGTTGAAAAAAATCTGAAAGATCTAAGTAGATGCAAATCATTGCAGGTTCATGCTTCTATCGGAAGACTTCACATCACATAGAAGGGCAAGATCACTCCAACTGACCTATGGGTTCAGTACAGCCCATGTCAGCATCCCAGCTGTCTCTACGGAAATTGACAAACTGCTTCTCAAATTCACATAGAAAAGCAAAAGGCCCAAAACAGTCAAAATAGTCTTGGAAAAAAACAAAGTAGCAGGACTCACACTTCCCCATTTTATCCAAAAAAAAAAAAAAGTAAAAGAATGGAGACAAAAATCTGAAAGAATAGATCTAATAACAGATTGTGTCAAAAATATACAAAGAACAATTGCAACTCAACAATAAAAAGACAAATAGCTCAACTGAAAACTGGTTCAACAAGCTAAGCAGGTGTTTCTCCTTAGCCAATAGTCAAAAGGAGATGAAAAGATGTTCAAAAACCAATAGATGCTCTTCACACACACTCGGACGGCTAAAATCAGAAAGACTTAGAGACACTGGAACCTTTGTCCACTACTGTGAGGGAATGGAAAGTGGTTCAGCCCTTTTAGAAAACAGCCTGTCAACTTCTCAAAATGTGAGAGGTCAAGTTAACAAAAAAAATGAAAAGAAATGTCCACACCAACACTTGCTTACTGATTTTCGTTGGTGTTTATAGGTATAGTTATAGTTTATAGCTATATAGTTTATAGCTAATAGTAATAATTGTTACGTGTTACTTGACACCAAAGGTATCAATGATCCAGACATTTATTAGCCAGTGAGTGAATGAGCAACATGTGGTCTATTCATCCAGAGCATGAAAGCACCAGTACCTGCTATCACATGGACGGACTCTGGAAACATTATTCTAAATGAAAGACCAGTCACAGAGACCATCAGTGGACATACAATGTTCATAAGGAGAAAGAGCGTGCAGAATAAAGAGCCAAAGTAGTAGTCACGGTGGCTCAGAGCTGGGGGAGGGGAGTTCAGGAAATAAGGGGATGGTAGGTAAAAAGTATGGGGCTCTTTCTGAGGTGATGAAAAATAATTCTAATATCGACGGTGGTGACGGTCCTGTGGATCTGTGAATATGCTAAAAACTATCAACTCTCCATTTTAAATGCATGAATTCGCTGGGCGTGGCCATGTGCCTGTAATCCCAGCTACCTGGGAGGCTGAGACTGGGGATCACTTGAGTCCTTGAGTTCGAGACAACCCTGGGCAATATAAACGAGACCTAGACTCAAAAAAAAAAAAAAAAAAAAGATGGAAAGAAAGGCATGAATTGTATGATATGGATCATATCTCAATGAAGTTGCTTTAAAAGTTCTACCTCTGCTGGGCACAGTGGTGCGGGCCTGTAAGTGGCAGCCTAGGAAGTCGCAGCAGGGGCCTGGGATCATGGTTAGAGTCCTTCCCGGGGCAATGAAGTGAGACCTAGTTCCAAAAAAAATAGCTAGGCATGGTAGCGTGCCTGTAATCCCAGCTACCTGGGAAGCTGAGGCTGGGGATGGCTTGAGTCCGTGGTACCCCGGGCAACGTGAGCCTGAGGTTCCATGGGCAAAAACAGTGAGACCTAGTGTCAAAAAAAAGTTCTGCCTAGTTTAAAAAAAAAAAAAAAGTATTTTACAGAGTGTAACCAACTTAGCCAACTTTTTTTTTTAACCTGCAGAAGAGGAGACACTGAAGGTGATGAGTCAGTACTTGACTAAAGTGGGATGGTGGATCCAACCTAGGATCTGATCATAACACGCAGAGACAGGCACTTGAACAGCTCCCCATTCCGTGTCATTGAGCAGGAACAAACAGCTTGGGAAGCTCAAATCACCCTGAAGGGAGAGCATCATTTTATTCCATGCACACAGACCTGGGGCAATATTGACAAGCCAAAAATGAAATTCTCTGGTAGATTCTGCTAAATAGGCCATATACACACAGTGCCTGTCAGAGACAGCATCTTAAAATGTGTGGTTCTGAAAGCAGAAGACTCTGAGTATTTTTCTCATGTCAGGCTAAGGCATCTTGGCCAAGAAGCTGGTGAGGATCCTGTGGAGGAGTAACATATACCACCCCTTGGCACCCTCCCTGGCATGTGGGTGCACTCGTGAGTGCAGGCAAGAGAGCTTTACTGTGACATAGACAGTAACCCACCAACAGAAAGGCCTGGAGCTCAAGGCAAGTTCTATTCCCTACCATTTGCTTAAGAAAGTGTAGCCACACTTAAAACACCATATAGCTCTTTCCCTCCCACATGGCTGTTACATTTTTGAAAGTAAACTTCCTTTAAGAGTGTAGATAAGACTTTTCTTATCATTTAATCATGAAAATAGAAAAACCACGTGTCACAGGCTAGGTTAAGTCGTGTTTTGGGAGGACATTCAGGGGAGCAACCTGACGTGTCACCTCCACTGACGTGCAGCAGAGTAGTGTATTTTTCAAAGGAGGAAACATCTTCCACAGTCATCTCATGACCATGGAATGCTAACAACACTAGAATTCCAGGAGCAAATGCCTTTCTTTTTAGCCCAGTGTTTTGAAAGTTGGTTTCAAGAAATGTTGATCAAGTAACTCTTTTTCCTTCTTACAGTCACAGGAATCTGAAAAGCCTGAATCAAGCAGGCTGCTCGCAGGAAGTCATTCATCTTCCCCAGAGCTCTGCTGAGGTGTAAATGAGGAAGATCTAGGGAACAAAATGCAAAAACTAGAGAGTCTAAAATATCACATTGCCAGGTTCTCGTTGGGGTCTCCTACCTGTTCTTCTTTCATCTTGTTTCCACGACGTATCTGATGGAACTTGCGTAATATCAGGGACTTGGAGTTCTTGACTCTTAAATGCACATCATTTTTCTTAAACTACTGATAAAATCAGGGTTGTTGTTTTTTTTTTTTTTTTAATGTCCTCAGCCAGCAAAGAGTTAACTCTTTAATTCCCATGGGAAATTACCTGAAGATTCATCACATACCTGTGGGAAAATGAAGCCTGCCCCATACATGATGCTTCTTATGGAGGAGGGAAGAACATCTCTGGGAATGAGATTTTCTGCAAAGATCATCATGAAGGTGCTGAAGAAGGTCAAATGGAAGACTTGGAAGAAATTCATAATCAGAAAAAGCTGGAAGTTTTTCTGGGTCAGGATTTGTCTTGTCAAGGCAAGGACAGTGGCCCAAGGTAAATCCTGTTCGCTCTCTGAGATAAGGCTGTTCTCAGGGCTTCTTTGAGGTTCGAGGCTTCTCAAGTGATATGTGCCAGTGAGAAGGCTGGTGGCGGCAAGAACGGCAATGATGATAGCGATGGTCTGGAAATGGGACAAGTTTTCCAAATTATAGGAGATGAGGCCACAGAAGAGGATGCTGGGAGAGCCTACCAGTGATGTCACATGGTTGATTTTCATAAACTGAAGGTGACTTTCCTGGCTGGTGAAAATCTCTGCTAACAGCACGCACTGGGCCTGCTGAAGGAAAGTAAGTGTGCTGTCAAAAACACACAACGATATCACCAGGTGAAGTCCGCTAAGCCAGTCACCTTCCTGGTAGTGTTTCCAAGGGAACCAGGGAAGCAGGAAGGCTAGCACATATAAAGGGGTGCCATACAAAAGAGAACTGTAACGATTTGCACAGCAGTCAGCCTTACGGTTGTTGTGAAAATACCCAGTTAGGACATTCAGAGCACTCCAGATCATTAAAATTATCTAGAGAGAGAAGAAACACAAGATTATTTTAGTCTGATGAAAATACCCCCTGAATTCTTCATACAAAGCCAACAGAGCAGATTGGTAAAATTAGCTGACTGCTCTCAGAACTGGGGTGGGGGGGGCGGTACATGTTGGAATAACAATAATAACAGCAGCAGCTAATAATACTCAAAAGCCACTGAACATTCACTTCTGTGTTTAGGCATTTCGTGAGTGTTTATGTGAATTATTTCATTCAGTCCTTTAAACAATCCAAGCAGGTGCTGGTATTCTCTCCACTCTGCACAGGAGAGAATGGAGGGAAGTTAAGTAACTTGCTTAGCTAGTAAATGACTGAGCCAGGGTCTGAGTAAGGCAGGAAGGAACACCCAGAGTCTGTGTTCAGTCAGGATGCTAAGCTCCCCCCACACCCCCCCACACAAAGTACAGCCAGCCAGGCCCCTACAAAGCATGATGATGGCCTGTCTATACCCTATAGCACAGTGCGCCCAACCTTTTCACCAGGGAAGGTTAAAGGCTTGTTGTTTGCTGTCTCAAAACGGCGGTCTTATTACATCAAGTGTGCTGTCAGTGGTAACAAATGATAACATCAAATACATTTCTTGATATTCTCTATGCATTTCGACCATCCAATTGGAACAAATAAAGCAACATTTAAAAAAAAGACAACATATAAATAACATGGGCCTTATCAAGATCTATAATATGTTAATAATTCTTATTGCTCCACATCAGTCAGTGCATTTTTCAGATAACTGAAGCCTATTGCATAAACTCCAAAGTTTCTGTTTTAAGTGGTAATCATAAAAATCTCTTTGCCCTTCAACAGTGGACCTTAGACATAGCCTCTTCTTGATATTTCTTTCAGCTATGTGAAGAATCTGCTCTTTAAGAAATCACAGTAATGTCCATCTATGAGGAAGGAGAGATGAGAAAAGGTCTTAGGTGAAAGGACTATAAGGGTTCCATCTCACCTGGGCTTGGTAAAAGGCCACTTCTGAAACCTTGTACAGATGTAAAAAGAGCTTCACATAGTAGAAACTGAAGGCAGAATTGAGCATTTCAATTCCTAATGTTATCAGAGAATATGCCCAAGCAATGGATTTGATACTTAAAAGTGTCATTTTCAATGCAGAGGGATTCTTCTTCCTTTGTATTTTTAAAGAGAGGAAAAATAATTAAAATGTCTCTTTGCATACAGTGGCTGATAAGTGGCAAAATGTCCACTAGACTTAAGTTAATTTTCATTATGTAAGATTTCAAAATCACTAGCTGTGAATATGTTACCAGATTTAACAGTCTACTTTCTCATCCACTCAACCTTTTAGAGACAAGGCTGGGAACCCTGATTTGCATATATTGGGTCTCTGTTGAATATATTTTTAGTATACCCTTGAATTTATAAAGGTGAGATTTGCCCAGAAGTTCAGATAGTATAGGACTACTAGCCAGGGAGATGTGTTTACAGTGTTATTATCTTCCCTGCTTAGAGAGTGAGACAGAAAAGGAAGAATGAGACATCTTTTAGCTAAAGTCAGAGAGAAGGAATAGAAGCAAGTCCTTCATCTTAGCACAGAGTTGTCCATTCTGTAGTCAGAACCTGCATTGGGAAATTTATTCTTGAGCTTCTCCTGAGACTATAAAATTTGGCCCAAAAGACATGTAGAAGATGGACATAGAATTCTAACATTCTGGTTCTTGGTCTGACATGATGTTGACTTTTAATCTGGCCTCATGTCTTACCCTTTCAGCGACTTGATTTACCCAACCAGAAGACAGGAAAAGGTTAACCAAGCAAAATGTAGGTATAGATTTATTTTTCTTTTAACCTTGATTATTGTTTGACACCATAATTTTCCTATCTTATCCCTGGCATACTGAAATAGTTGACCAGTTCTCCATGCCTTACAGAATCAGAAGCAAGTATCAGTAAATAATCCTTGATACTTAAATTTATGTCATTTGTGGCAACATGTGTGGAGGAGGAGCTAGAAGGAATCATGCCAGCGGAAATAAGCCAGAAAGAAACATACTGGGTGGTCTCACTTAGATGTGGGATATAGGCAAAACAAACAAAAAGACAAGAAAAAGCTAAAACTATGACATTGACAACTTATCTAAAGCAAATAGCAAAGGAGAGGGAGGGAGAGAGAGGGAGGGAGGGAGGAAGGGAGGGAGG
>PVHY01017766.1:0-30656 GCA_004024945.1 Uropsilus gracilis
TGAGGCTAGGCCTTGCTATTTTTGCCAATGGAACTGCCGGCCCACATTGCCCGGGGTACCACTGACTGAAGCAATCCCCAGCTTCAGCTTCCCAGGTAGCTGGGATTACAGGTGTGTGCCACCACGCCCAGCTATCTTTTGGGACTAGGGCTCGCTATGTTGCCCCAAGCAGACTCGAACTACAATCCGTAGCCCCAGCTGCTTCATAGGCTGAAGCTTACAGGCACACGCCACCATGGCTGGCTTTACTTATCATTTCTATGGCCACATATGGATTGGAACAACCGTTATGTCTTTGAAGTAACTCCCTGGGTATGTCACACTTTTTGTATTTCAAAGATCAGATTTCTTTTGGATGACACTCAAGCGAACAGCAACTCTTTATGAATTCTATCAGCAAATAGTAGTTTTAAAAATTGAGCTCTTTGTTGCAGTGCTATTCACAATAGCCAGGATATGGAAGCATGATGGAATATTATTCATCTATCAAAAAAGAAAAACATGTCATTCACAGCAATATGGATGGAGTTAAAAGGAATCATGTTAGTGGAAATAAGCCAGAAAGGAAAAGATAAACACGGGATGGTCTCACTTTATATGAGGGATAAAGGGAAAACAAATACACAAACAGACAAGAGAAAATTAAAACTAACTTTCAGCAAAATTGATGCATAGAGCATGAGAGGAAGAGGGGAAATCGGGGGTGAGAGGGACACAAAAGACTAAGATGATGGTTCATGGGTGACAAGGTGGGGGAAGAGTCCTGGGGTAGATAATGATGCAAAATATAATAATAAAAAATAAATTAATTAAAGAAATAAAAAAAATTAAATGAGTTCTTTGGCACAACTTATCAATACATTTTGAGGGCCTCAGAGAGAGTACCACAAACTGTTCTAGAACAAAAAAAACCTATTGTCACATTGTTCTAGAGACTTGATATTTTAGATTCAATTGTCAGTAGACCCAAGCTTATTCTGAAGCATCTAGGGAAATATCCTTTCTTGCTTTTTTCCCCTAGTTTTCACTGGTTTCAAGATTTCTTTGGTTTCTGGGGCATATCTTGGATCTCTGCTTCCATCTTAGCATCATCTTTCCCCTATCTATCTCTGCCTATAATCTCCCTTTCATGAAGATTTATGTATGTGTCCAAGTTTCCCTTTTTTATAAATCCAATAATATGGGAGTAGAGTTCCACTCTCCTCCAGTGATTTCATTGCAACTTAATTAATTTCATCTTCATTGACCTTAATTCTAAATAAAGTCATATTGTTGAGGAATTCTCAAGGATTAGGACTCCAGCATTACTTTCTCAAGGGGACATAATTTAGTCCATAACATGCACCACCAAGGAATTTCTACCAATTTTCCAGTTAAAAGTTATGTTTAAGTTATAGTCAGATGACATATGGTATGTGACATTTCACATTGGCTGGAATATTGAGTGCAATGGGTAAACACTGCATTGCAGGGAATAAAAAAGAGTCCATAATTCTCTATCCTGACAGCATTTCCCTTGAAAAGCAAATGCAGACCATGCCAGAAACCTCTTAGGCTGACCAGGACAGTCTGTGAGGAGGCATGCAGAGTGATTCCTGGAAAACTCACTTGAATTCCATGAATACAGTACTTTTCCAAATTTGTAGATAATAGTCAAACAGCTGACTCATGTTTTGAATTTTTGGAAAACAGACACTATGCTACGGTACATACTGATGTGTGCACTCAGACACAAATGAAGGGAAAGCAAGCACAAAACTGCTGCAGATTCAGAGTTTGGAGAAACACTATGTACTAGCAGCCAGTTTCTTGGACAACCTCTAATTCAACTTTCCGACAAAGGTACTGCTTTTTTTTCCACATCAAGTCATTTTTCAGAGTTGTGCCCTTTTAAAGCAACCAGCACTAGTTTCCGAGATAGGGAAGCAGAACTTTTCAATAAAACTATGTAAAGTCAAGTAGAAGTGTCTATGGCAACATCACCCAGCTGAAGGGATTCAGGACTTGAAATCATATTTACTTGGAGAAATAACTCATTAATGCGAGTCTCCAAACCTCTGAATAGTTGTGTTGCTTAAACATGGCTACTTGCTATCCCCAAATTGTTTTGGTTTTAATCTACTTTTTCTTTTTTGCACAGCAATATGGTTAGAGACAATTGGGAGATATGATATGGTGCTTATTTCTTTGTCCATCTGCTCAACCTAAGAAATGAAATTCTATCATGTAATAAACAATAATACAACTCAAGGGCTTACATGATGGTGGGTGTTAGGGACAGGTTATGGAAAGAGGACACGGTTATAACAGGGAGCTGTAGGTTCTGTGGGCATGACACAGAAACACTGGTGGAAGCACAACATTATAAGTGAAATTTTATATGCTTGTGGCATGCCCTAGTGGTAAAGCTGGCTTCCAGCTTCCTTGAGACCAAATACAAAACTAATTTTTAGGTGTTTCCATTTTTTTTTCAAGACAGAAATAATGAAAATCATTTTACAACATTGCAGTGAAGAGCAAGTTTTGTTAAAACACAGATTCTTTGGTCCCAACTCAGCCCAATGAATCAGAATTTCTAAAGGCAAGATCTGGGAATCTGAACAGTTTACCACAATGCTAGTTTCTGTATATTTAACAAGCACTCAGGATATCTTGGGTGGTGTAAATCATACATGTATGTAAAATGCCAATGAATTACACAAGCATGAGTGCCTCATAACATTATGAATGAACAAGCATTCAATAAATGTTGGTTTCCCTCCTATCTCTTCTCCTACTGAACATGGAAAAGTATAGGGAATGTGCTCTATGTAATGGGGTCAGTTGAGCAAGGTAACAGAATCCTTGTCATATCTAACTCCTTGTTATCAAGAGCTCTAGGTGGTAAGGTATTGGGGCAGGATCACGAGTTTATGATCCATCAGCCCAATAAGCTCCTGATATCTTCATAACAGAGCAAATCACTCTGGAGGAATACATGTTTACTTTTAACCATATTTCAACATTTAGTTATTTGACATATTCAGAGGGACTACTGGAATTATTCTGCTGATGCTAAACAAATCTGGATGTCCAATCTTTATCTTGAATTAGAAAATGTTCAAGTTTTGTGTTGCTCTTAAAAAAAAAATGAAGCCCCTTGACCTAAACTTAAGGTACTGCATGACCAACTCCTGTACAATTTAGAACTGGACAGAAAATTAAAGTTAATTTGTCAGCACCTCTGGATTTTAGAGGTTATGGGGAGGGGGAAACTTGTTCCTAATACCTTTCATTTAGATTATTGATTTCACGTTGCAGACACTGACAAAAAACTTGTTGTCCCTTCCTCTATTACCAAATAATTTTCAGCTGCGAATTTTCTAAGGAATACATCAAACTTATTTTGTGAGGACTTCTGCTAACAGCAAAATATTGAACATTGCAACCATAGTAGGGGCAAAATTCTGACATGAACAATGTCTTCCCGTTCTCTTGCCCTTAAGAGACATTCCGGCACTGCTTTGCCATTTCTGTTCCCCCAACTTAACTTTATGATTCAGATGATTGTAACAGGGTTGCCCAAGAAATAGAAATGGGTGATTCACATACACACACTTAAGAAAAAGGAAAAGTACTAGAGTTAGAAAAAATGGAGTAGAAAAAGAAAACGTCTGTGAATAAGGGTGAGAAGTGATGGGCAGGGAGAAAGTTTTTAGAAGCAACTCTACCAACTGCATGAGGGAATCTGAGAGGCCACGATGAGAAGAAAGTTTTAAGATGCTTTTTCTGGGTATTAAGAATGTGTTTCCTTCTTGGCATTTTCTTAAGAGGAAAAAAAGAAAAAAAATTGGAAGTTCTTTTCATTATTTCTTGGCTGCCAACTATAATCCTTTTATTGCAACACTTAGGTTGAGCTTGGATAATGTTGGGTTGTCCAATATATTTGAGTTTCACAACTTAATTGAATAAACTAAAATGAAAATGGCTTATTTAAAAAATCCTCATTATATATACAAGTATTGTTTGTAAACATTGTCATGATGACAGATTTATGAACCAACATGATTGGCCTTCAAAATTTGAGTTTAAAGACATGGATGATAATCCCATTGGATTAAAATACATTTATATTCAGGTTAATTGTTTAGGAATCAACAGAAGATAAAAGAGATGAGAAATCGAGGAAAATGAATTTTTCTAGGACATCTTTTGCTTGGAACATGGAGAAGTTGGTCAGTGCCTTTAGGAATCACATCTGCTTCTGAATTATTTCTGCCAGTGGTATAGTTGCATGAACCACAGGATTAGCTTTAAGGGTATGCAGTCTCTGCAGTTTCATTGGGCCCTTGCTTCAAAGGGTCTTGTGTTTGGTTAAATGCCCAACAGTTGCCATCTTGAAATTTTTGAGTTTTAAACAAGGGGTCTTACATTTTCATATTTTACTAGTCCCTATAGATTATATGGGAAAAAATACACACATGTATAATATAAACAGACTTAAAACCTTGATTTCTTTCATTGAGTCATCTGGCTAATTATTTTTAATTTATTTTTACATTTTTGGTAGGTAAAATATTTTTCTGATTCAAAGTGCTTAGATTATTAAAGATTATAGGAAAATATCCTTTTCTTCTTTGTTCCCTATGTAACTAATTCAAAATTTTATTTCTTCTATTGTTTGCATGTAATGGGTTTGTATGTTTGTTTTGTATTTACATTCTCCAAATGAGTGAGACCATCTGAAATCAGTTTTTCACTTTTTGACTGACTTCACTCAACATAATCGCCTCAGGTTCATTCATATTTTGTCATATGCTTCTGTTTTGTTTTCTTTCACAGCTGTGTAATGTTTCATTGAATCTATGCCCCATAAATCTCCATATATCTCTGTCCATTCATTCTGGATGGCACTTGGATTGGTTCCATGATTTGGGTACTATAAACTATAATACTGCTATGTCCATGGGTGTAGAGATTATCATTTTTTCATCTTCAGAAATCTTCAAATCCTCACTATAAGCACACACATATATAATATGTATACAGACATATATACTTCTGATAACTTTTGATTATATATACTTATAATTACTATTTTAGTATAAAATTTCAGAAATTCAGATGGCGAGTCATGGAGAACAAGATCTGGTTGAATCTTGAATGCTGAGTTTCTTTGTCTTCTTTTTACTTTCACCAAGTTTTAAAAGAAAAAGATTATTTCTATTTTGTTCCTCTTTAACTGGACTTTTTAGTGGTAGGGTTGTTTTTCCATCACAATACTAAGCAATCCAAGATTGCGTAGTTTGAGAACTTTACGCGTACATAGCACACAGTGAATAACTCTGTTGTTTATAGACATGTCACTGCTTTAAAACAAAAGGGCCTGCTTGGAAGCAAGAAGCAGATTATTCATACACGGTGACAGTGTTTTGAATTCCCAACCAATTGTAGATCTGGACTAATGAAGACAACTATTACCAGACTCCCTTCCCGAGGAAATACCATCCCACATAAACTGCAACATCATGTGCATAAAACACTCTGATATTCTTTTCAGAGTATATATTGCTACATTCAAAAGTTTTCAGAAAATAATCACTACTTGGAGAGATGAAAAATGAGTATCTGATTATCTGATTGAAGCTGGACCTTCATATCACTGCAAAACACACACAATTTATCAAAGAATATTTCATGTTTGGGCATGCCAAACTTTATTCCTGATCAAAATCAAGATAGGAAGATAGTTTTGGAGAAATAAAGAGACAGGCCTGGCTATGGGTAAATAATAGAAGTTTCCTATTCACTGAAGAAAGATTTTCTTAAATTTCATAGAGCTTTTTAAGCCATTAGGAAACAAACACCAAAATACTGTAGAGAGTTTAGAACTGTCTTTTTAAAAATAGAAACCAAGATTGTAGCGGTGATTTACACCATGTTTTGAAATCTGGACTCTTTTGTTTAAAATGGTAAATGGATGAAGTCACAGCAGGTGGTTAAAAAAGACTTATGCTGTGAAGGGAAGCCTGAGTCTTAGAACATGGGCATACCAGGTGGACGTACCACCTGGTCTGTCATTTCTTTGGAGGTGATGTGGAATTTGGAACTCTTAGTGATGTGCAAAATGCAGTTTGAGAATCTAATTCAGGGTTCCTTTATGGTCTTGGGCTACCAGCCAAATTAAATTTCTAAGCTGGGCACAGTGGCTGGTGCCTGTAAGCTTCAGCCTATGAAGTGGCTGGGGCTAGGGATCGCAGTTTGAGTCCCGCTCAAGGCAACATATTGAGACCTAGTCCCCAAAAATAGCTGGGTGTGGTGGCACACACCTGTAATCCCAGCTACTTGGGAAGCTGAGACTGGGGATTGCTTGAGTCTGTGATACCCTGGGCAATGTGAGCCTGAGGTCCCATGGGCAAAAATAGCGAGACCTAGCCTCAAAAAAAAAAAAAAGTTACTAGCTGATAGAGCAACTGAAAAGAGTTTCAGGAAAGCACATGTAGCTCAATGTATTGGTGAGAGATAAAGCAGCCTTTTGCTAGAGGATAACTGACTGCTTTGGATCAGTCACACTGCTGGATTACATGTTGTGACAATGAGAGATGCAATGGAGATTGTGCCCTGGGCATAGTCCTTGACACAGAGCCATTTACAGAATAGCAGCTATTATTATTACTATAGCTGTTACTGCTAATCGTGTGTTCCTACTATTACCATCCCTGCTACTGCTATTAGTCTCTACTGATCGAAGCACAACCACCATCTCTCCCCATACCAACTCCTCAGAGAACATAATTATGCTCTAGAGTTCCAAACTTCATTGCTGATAGTCATGAAGATAGTTATGTACAGAATTCATGTCAAGGAATAAGTTTTAGCATAGTGTCTAGCTACGTAGTAACTGAACATAGTAACTAACAGGTAGTATCTTTGTTTATTCTTGCAGCCACTCTAAGGGATTGGTATTTTCATTATTCCCATTTTCACAACTGAGCAACTAAGACACAGAGGGAGGGGTGAATTAAATTGGCAGAAACTAAGTCTCAGAGGAAGCTAGATTCAAGAGATTCCAACCTGATACCAAAGGATTGAAACGTCCTGTGGGCATCAATCAGATCATCTATGCCCACAGCAAGCAACAGAAATCATGAATATCACTATCAGCTCTTAAGTTTTTCTTTAGCTTCTTGTGCATCCCCACGACACAGAATTCCCTATCCACTTTACCTGAATTACCAGGAAATATTGTTATTCTGTCCTACCCTGCTGCTTGACTCACTTGAATTTTGCTTGAAATTTGCTTCTCTCACTTGAATTTGGGTTTTGCTTTCTTGTGTCTATTTCAAGCTTTTAATTCTCAAGGTATTTTTTTCTTGTCCTTTAATATTGGATTCCTCAGAATTGCATTCTTAAGTTTCTAGGTACTCCTCCCTTTTAAAATTATTATTTCTTATAATCTTGGTCATATTTGTATAGTTGTTATACCTATATGTATGGCACACCTTCCTCTCCTTTCCCCTCTTCTCCCCACGGTGGTTACTCCCACTCCCCTCTTCCTGTGAGTTCTAGCCATTTATTCCAGGCTTATTTTCAAATTATTTTCCTAACTGATTGCCTTGTTGGACAGCATCACTCTCCTGCTACCCTTCCTGTGGACCTTG
The DNA here is from genome assembly GCA_004024945.1 of Uropsilus gracilis. Lineage (NCBI taxonomy): Eukaryota > Metazoa > Chordata > Mammalia > Eulipotyphla > Talpidae > Uropsilus > Uropsilus gracilis. The sequence goes on from PVHY01017766.1 coordinate 7,641, forward strand.
TAGGACAAGCACTTCTTCTTTGGGAATTTCAGTGATGAGAAGACCATTGGCCTTGGTTGAGAGCGAGAATCTATTGATTACTGATGATGACTTCTGCAAGGTGTGCAGTAAGCAAGGTATCTTCACTTCCAAGGAAGTTTCAACACCTCCTAAGCTCCACTGAGAAAGACACATCTTATTCCTAAAAAGATGAAGATAAAAACAATAAGGTAAAAAGAGTTTAAAAAAAGATAAAAGATGGTTGATCAGAACAGCCAATTATTGGCCTAAGGACTATTTAAGGATGAATGAATCTCAAAATAAACCAAAGTATAAAAAAATAAATTATGACCCTACAGTTATTGTAAATCACTGAAAACTTTGCTGAATATTTGTAAAGATGTGCCTTTAGTGCCAGCTCTCACATCCAAGGGAACCACTAACATCTTTAAACAGTCAACTGCTAATTGCTTTCTCACTCAGATTTGTTATATTTTCATCACATTTAGACCAACGATTTGACGTCATTTTAGGAGCATTTGTTTGGTCACATACAAGTTCTGAGTAAAATTTCCTTATTCAATCTAAGTACATAAAAATATGTCTCTAATTCACACTTCCAACAGTTTGCATTTACTGAATAGTGGGCTACTTTTGATATATATTGTGGCTCACACAATAGGAATGCTTAAAAATGACCAGTGTTTACAAGTTGAAATGGCAAATATTAAAGTGTTCTATAGTGCCTTTCATCAAATCCTTTCTTTTGTTCTGGATCTTTTATCTGTTCAGTTACTAAAAACTCACTTTGTGAGTACTTATTAGGTATGGATGGTCTTTATGCTAGGTATTATTTATGTACAGATGAAGAGACATGTTCCCTGTCCATTATAAGCATTCAAAAGAGTAAGTTGGAACTGGAGAGGAAACTCTTGGCCAATAGATGATGGCTGATTAGAAATAGAAATAGATGGTTGATTAGAAATAGATCTCTGAGGTCTTTGCTATACAGTGCTTTTGGTTGGGGGGGTTATTTTACTTATTTATCTATTTATTTGTTGCTACAGAGTGTTTTACCATCAATCAGCAAGTAGTTCTGTGGGAAAAAATACCTTATTTTATAATATTGGGAAAAATCCTTCAACCACCTGAACTTTAAATTTGTCTGTTATTAAATCAGTATTATTTATTACAGATTTATAAATGAGAGCCTTCACAGTCTGAATAACTTCCTTCTTTTTCATTGAATCAAATAAACTTTGAAAATGACATAGATGAGAACAATGGGATGAATTCAACAAAGAAAGGTAAGGACAGTTAAGGAAGTTAAGGACAAAGATAATTACGGACTTTCTTTTACCTAAGGATGTTGTTCATTCTCTGTCAAAATGTGCGTTTGACTCTACAAGATAATTTAACATTTTGTGTAGCATTATATTGGAATATGCTTATTAAGAAAACAATACGGAGCCTAACTTTTGAACATGTTAATACCTGATTGCTGCAGAACCAGGTGTGAACTTCTGTGGCAAACTTTTTGTGGGTCTTGGGCTTCATAATTCTATCAACACATTTGGTGCCTCCATCTCAAGAGTATACCACAGAACCCATTGAGTTTCATGCTATGTAGAACTTCCCACTCCTTGGAGAAAAGGCTTCCAAGCCAGACATGAACTAGAGGGTCTTGGTGGCCCACCCATTGTTCTTCAGTGGTTATTTATCAACTCTGCAGTCAAAGATATTCAAAAGCAGACGTATTTATGCATTATTCAGTAAAACCAATCCAGTGACACATTGTGTGGATACCACATTTCCTGAAGGGATTTTATGCCTTTGTTTATTCGTGGCTTTCTTTCTTCCCTCACCCCTACTCCTCAGTGTTCAGTTACAATATTATCTGATGATCTGGCCACCAGTTTTACTAATGTCCTCATTTAATTGTATGGACATTGATGTTTTCAATGTTCACATAGTTTCCAGATATTTCACCTGATGGGCAACTTATAAACATTCCTGTTGCATTTACTATATTGGTCCAAGCAGACCTGACCTTTGAACTCTTCTGATTACACATGTCCATATTTAGGCAAAACTCTTGCTTTGTTTTCTCTCTTAGAAAGGAGAATTTTAGTTGACTTATCTTCAAACTTAGAAAATTTTAGTGAAAAACTTCTGAAATGAAAATTTTGATATCAAAATATTTGCTGGGCCGTGAACATCATGCTATTGATTATTAGCATTCCATGATATTGTAGACTAATGAGTTTATAGGCACCATGCTAGAAAAACTTTAGGTACCTAAGCCATTTTCAAATATACTAGGTTTGTTTTCTCCAGAAGTTCTCTGCAGAGGAAGGAAGAGTAAACTGTATTAGCTTCCCTTGACTGACTGTACCACATTTCCTTAATTTGTGCCTTAAAACAGCTTAGAAGTTCAAAGTCAGGGTTTCAACAGGACATGCTTCATTTAAAGCCTCTAGTGGAGATTGCTTCCTTGCTTGTTCTAACTTCTGGTGGTTTCAGGCATCTATTGGCTTGTGGCTGCTTTAACTTTAATCTCTGTCTCCATCATTATGTGACTTTCACCTGCTGCTCCTTGTATCTTCTTCTATTTTCTGTGTTGCTTGTCAGACCCTCTGGATAATTCTGGATACTCTCCTTTGGAAAGTTTACATTTGTGACATCCTCAGGGACCCTATTTCAGAACAGGATCATAGGTTCAGGGATTGGGGGGACTGACACTTTTTTTAGGTGCTTCTGGTCAACCCACATCATAAACCAAGGTTCTATACTAGTGATTTGACTTTGGATGTATGTAAGGCATTTCATCATGGCCACTTAGTTTTATCCCATTTTTTCACATGACTTTTGAATTTATTAAAACAGTTTTTTAACAGTATCAAGAGCATGCTTGAGATGCTTTTCCTTGACATGCTCAATTGATTATCAGCAATATATCCTGGGGATTGCTTCACACACAGCAAAGCTACTTTCACAAGTGGGTGTGCTTTTTTTTTTTTGAAAATCAGTTACTTTTTTATTTTTAATTAATTAATTAATTTTATTGATTTATCACATTTGTGCATTAATCGATCTCCTGATAGATGGCCCTCCCTCCTCCCCTCTCCATACCCCCCCTCCAGTCACTCCAACTCCCATCTTTCTACGATTTGTTGGTTGGTGAAGTTGATGTTTAGTTCGTTGTTTGGCCCATTGGTCTCTTCCGATATCTGGTAAATGTTCTTTTCCTGGGTAAGGACCTGAGCTCCTATGACCTGTTGGTCCACGCTGCTTAATTTCTAGAATAACTTTGAGGCAGGTCACTCATCCCAGCTCATCTGGGACGTCTTGCAGGGCAGGTGTGTAGCGTTGCTCTCCAGGTTCCTTTTTTGTGGCATTTTCTGCTGTGAAGCTGACAGTCTCCTTTTCTTCAGACCTGTATGGTTACTGGGATTCATGCCTCCTCATTCATGCTGGCACTCTCCTCCATTCTCTCCTCCTCCATTCTCTCTCCTCATTTTCTCCTCCATTCTCCACTGTCTGTCCTGTAGTGCTGCGTTTAAGCCTTCTAGCTCTGGCATCTGGTGTTGGGATCCCATCTCTTGGCCATTGGCATTAGTGGGGCTCCGCGGTGGGGACAGACTCTCATAAGAGGTTTGTCCATCTTTTCTTCACTCTTGTGGTTTACAGTTTTGTTGCAGGGCTGCAGATCCTTCTCTGGGGCTTTCTTTCCCAGATGGAGGGTGCTTCGCTCACCTTGGTGTGATCTCTGCATCAGGGGCTTCTTTCATTAACCCTAGAACATTGTAGGCAAAGCTATTTGCCATGTCACTTATGTGACTAGTCTCACAGTCATGTCTTGTGGGTCTGATCTTGCTCAGTTTAGGTCTCATCCAGGTGACGATCATGACCAGGACCTTTGGTTGGTTTTCTTTTCTCCTGTGTCAGTAGATTGCTGATTTTCTCTTTTCCAGTGATATCTGTTAAAAGTGGGAGTGACAAGAGGGGGCACCCCCCTGCCCTTAGCCCACACCCTGGCAGAGGTGCCACCCCTGGTCCCAGATATGTAGGGAGGGGCTAAGGGCCTCCCTCCCTCTCCCATGACCCCATGGGGTGCCTACCTCGAGCTCCTGTCAGCTGCCACCAGGGGAATAGGTGGGGGCCTCATCCATTCACAGGCCTGCTGCAGGTGAGCTGCATTTTGATTTAGGCAGTCACTGCCCCAAGAGCTTGGTTATAAATGGAGAAACTTTGCATTTGCTTTCCAGGGAGTAGTCAGCCCTGAAGGGCAGACTTGGCTCATGTAGGAAACACCAGTCTATTTAATGGCATTTCCAGGTAGGGATTGCCCTCCAGCCACCACTTCCTAAGGCAGTTTGGCTCCCATTTATAAGTAGAATGCAGTTAAAGTATTAAAACTTGTACAATCAATGTATGCTCAATAGAAAGAGAAATGAGACACTGAATTAAAAAATGCACTGGAGAGAGAAACGAAGTCTTGCGGGGGGATACCTTCTTTAGTTGTCTGTCTTTTGAACTCAGGCTGCAATTATAAAGTGAGTTGCCTTACCTGTTTCTCTATGCTTTGCTGCAGTGGTGTTGATGGAAAATACCTTTCTTTCTGCCTACTTGAATTGTTGGAGCCAAAAGACAAAAGCCATGGATTGAATCTTGAATATGCACTTTAATTAGATCAGCCAGCTAATTGGAGCTGAAATTTTTTCCAAAGAAAACTGTTCTAACACCTTATCTCTAACTGGCTATTTTGTCAGTGACTTAAACAAAGACAGTCAATTATCAGTGAATGGCTTTTGCACCAGACAGTTAACAACTTCTGGGAATTTATGGTGCCCTGTTTCTTGGACGCTCCCCTGAACTGGCATCTGGATTTAAAGCACTTCACTCCTTCTGGGACGCCTCATCGCTGACAGAAATGGTGTCCATCACACTTCCAGGTGCCTCCTTGACTGGAAAGTTAACTCAGAGCAAGCAGGTCACAGATCAAACCACGTGTGTTCATGCAGATTCTTAAACTATGCATGGCGCCCTCCTCTGCCCCCTCCCTAGCTTCCCTCAGAGCCCCCCCCCCTTTCCATAAGCATTGAAATCCACGGGGATCTCTAAGTGGGTGCCTGATTGCTCATAAGTGACTCCAATCTGCATGAACTATGAGAGCAAGCATGGAAAAGATCAGAGACTAAAGGCAAGAAGTTTCATGGAAAGTCATTGGCGCTGTTCTTTGGAGTAAGTAGATGTGGTGAGGTAGAAGAAAGCTGCAGCATAGAAGGGAAGAGGCTGAGAGGGAGAAGATGAGATGGAAAGAATTGCCTTTCTTCCCCAGGGACAGAGGTTCAACAAACACCTGTTGAGTGGGACCTTTTGCCACTTGGATGAAACTCTTATTGGCCCAGCTTTCCACGCAGCAAGTTCTCGTGACTTTCCTACACTCACAAGGAAAGGCAAAGAGGATTGCACTGGATGGGATGTGGACTCCTTAAATTTCTCCTTGTTTGGTCCCCTTCCTCACACCTGTGGAGGTTCAGGGGACATGGAAGATGCGGCTAATTCTCTTACTGCCAAAAGGTCCCAGTTGACTGACGCATGGTTTCTCTGGCACCACACGTCCAGAAGCAGAAGACACAAGGGCAGTACCTCCAAAGTTCTTTCCCAAGTTCTGAGCCCACAATGGAACTTCCCAATGCCTGATACAAAATTCAGTTTCTCTCAGATATTCCTTAAAAGTACTTGTGTGTTTCTTTTACATATGAACTTTCATCAGTGTATGGCAGGTCAAGCACCAGTAAAGGAATCTGATCAGAAAATGAGCCAAGGAACGATTTACTTCCCTTAGCATAACTCTGGTTTCTTTTCAGATGACACAAATCTTTCACATTTTTCAACTTCCCTTTGCACCTGTCCCCACCCTCCTTGTTGTGAATCTTTTCCTTTCCTGTGATCTGTATTTAGGATCATAAGGCAATGGGATAAATGGGTGTCAGCCAAGATAGCACAAAGCCCAATGTCTCAGACATGGAGAGTGGGTTTTATATCCATGTATTCATGCTTAGTATGCAATGGAGCTACAGGTGCTGTTGTCTTTTTCTTGAATTTTTATAATTTTACATATTTTTATTAAATAATTTATCTAAATATAAGTTTCACAGTTTTGTAATCCCTGGGGTTTGCCCACCACCTTCCCTTACCATTCCCACCCTCTTCCCCCAACCCCCCCAACCCCCCAACCCCCTAGTTGTGTAGTTCATTTTGGTTATTAACTTGTTCTGGCTTTTCCTCATGGCTATTTGTTTATTTTTCCTATTTACCATATATTAGTGGAACCATTTGGTTTCTGTCTTTTTCTTTCTGACTTGTTTCTGCTAATATGATTTCTTCTAAGTACGTCCATGTTATCATAAAATTGTCAAATTGTCGTTAAGCAACCAGACAAATAAGATTCTACATCAGTCTTGATAACACAAGATTCCTTTTTATGAAATAAGGATGTCTGAGTTTTATCCACACAAATTTTGATTGAGTGGGTATGGAGGTGGGTATTCCTGAGAATTGGAATATTTTTAAAAAGTATCTGAGGTAACATTTGAGTGCAGCCCAAATGGCAAACATTGGTGTGCACATTCTCCAGTGCACAAGGTGTAGCAATGCCATTTTCTATATCTCATCAGTTTTTTCTAGATGGAACAGTATCTAGACAGAGACAAGTTTTTGACCTTACTTCTGAAATATTCTTTAGAAAGGACAAATTGCATTTAGTGTTCTTTATACAAAAACACTGTCCTTTAGATTACTTCTGAAAGATATTAAGAATTATTTTCTTTCCTTTATGAATATTTCTCCTAAAACTAAAGGGACATTAGAGGACCATACATTGATTTAATGAATACTGATCCATGCCCCACAATGTACCTGGTACTGTGCTAGCAGATGCTTATCATGGCATAATTACCTACTATGTCATCCAAAGTTAATGACAGGTGGAAATTTGGCTGCACCTAGAACAGTCGCACAATCAAGAAGGTGACTCATTTTTTTCTCTTTTTTTTATTAATTCCAGGAGGTGAGGTTGAATGTGGATGGGGCTTACTGATAGATCCTGTGAGAGCCATGATTTGGCCTGTTGGTTGAACCAAGAACCCAAGGCCAGGTATAGACTAGCCTGCTGGTCAACCATGGGACCCCTGGTATGTACTTGACCAGGGTCTACTGAACACTCTAGCAATTCCAAGCTGGGTCAACCCCTCAAACCTTAGATTGGTTCTGGGTGGGGGTCTGTCAGTGAAACCTGGACCTGGCTGGGGCCTGCAGATTGACCGACAACCTCAGTCTTGGTCTTGATGGCACCTCCATGTTGACTCTTGCAGTCCCAAGGGTTCCCTGTATAAGACAACCCTGAAGTCCCTCTCTGTCCATACATTAGAGCTCCACTTGCCTGAGTGGGCAGCTTCTCCATGGCAGCTTTCCTAAAGACTCTCAATTAAAGCTTTGTTTTCATGTGCAGGTAAAGCTCTGGTTCATGATTGGATTACTGTTGATGAGGGTTGGCATGACGATCAAGAGAGAAGGTATATGTCAGTGCCAGATTTTAAGTCTGATCATGTACCTGTCCAATGAAAGTAATTCTTTTCCTCTTCCACTTCAGATAATGATGCATCTGTAGATGGAGATCCTTCTTACTCAGTTCCGAGAACAACACATTTTCTCTTTTAACAATTTTTTCTTTTCCTCCCATCTAAGCTATTGTACTGATGTTGTAATGACCAGCCTGTAACCCATACCCTATGATTTTACTCCATTTCTTCATCCTTTCCAGTGTCATATATTCCTTGTTAACTACCCTGGCCTTGATTGAGTCTGAGTTATTTTATTTGTGGGTCTCATCTATATAATTTACATCTCTGCAATTCCAAAGATAATGATGGTTACTCTTCTTTTCGCCCTTCTCTTCTATCCTCTAATTAGGTAGATGCACCTCAATTTTTAAACATGCTATACTTTGAAATTTCATTTTGATGCTTTTATGAAAAATGACCCTGGTAATTCATTTGGCTCTCTACTTGATTCCCGTAAAGAAGAGTATGTTTAAACACTAAATCCACTGGTGGTATTCCAGAGCAAACCAGCCTGATGTTTCATTAATTGAAAAGTTCAGAACTGTATAGTAACAAGGTGCCTAAACTCCACGGGCTTTTTCATAAAGGACATCTGTACTTGTGTCAGCAGAGATGTTAACTTACAAATGTCTGTTACTGACAAGAACAATTTAAAACTGCCAACAGAACTGAAGCATAGAGCAGGGGAGGGGGAGGAGAGTAAAATTGGGGTGTGGGAGCACAAGATATTAAGATGGTTCATGGGTGATAAAGCGATGGGAGAACATGGGGTAGACAATGATGTAATATATACATACATATATGTACATGGGTGTTTGTTTATATATATATATATGTGCAACCAATGAAAAAAGAAAGAAAAAAACCAAAAAAACCCAAATTTCTGTTATTTATTTGAGTATATTTATTTTGAGTTTTTTTTTTTTTCCCAAAATAAGCTTTGGTCAATGTTCGCTACTACCCAAAGTCATTGCCATTTTTTTTATGACTTCATTTTAAAGTAGAGTCTTTGTTTTTGCTTTTTATATAATTTATTTGTGCCTTTTATTTTTTGAGAGGAAAGTTATAGAGAGCCATTCCTTCTCTTTTTGCACATTTACTGCCTTCATTCCTCCTGGTTTAGGACCCGGACACAGGTCTCTAAGGATTCTACTACTGTGCTCTCACATGGTCACTCTTTGAGTTTTTTCCTTTATAATCTTCACTCAGAGCAGCTTCGTTTTCAAGCAGGAAGAAATCTAAGTCTATATCTTCGCTTGGTTATCTGTAAAGCTGTGTTTTTCTCAACTGCTTCATGATAATACTTTTAAAAGATTAGGTTGCTGACTTTTTTGAAATACCAACTGGGAAAGATATTTTCCCCTGATTTTGTATTTTCCATCCTAATATCAGTGGATGCAGCATCAAGAGAAATTAAACAAAGGAAATACTATATTTTCATTTCATGGTTTTCTTTTTTTGCTTATTCAAAGTTTCTACTAGTAATGATTAAAAGTCTCATGAGACCCTCCCCATCCCCCCAGTCTTTTGGATGTATAGATAACCAATAAAATTGAAACCAAGATATTTAAATTGCAAAATGTGATGACTTGAGGCATATTTGTTTTGAAAAGATTTCTTCCCACTGAATTAATGAGTACATCAATTTCTTCTAATTTTGCCTGTTTTTTAAAATGATGAGAACATTAAGTTTTACTTTCAAAGCAAATTTCATTTATAAAATGCAGTGTTCTCAATTCTAGGATTTATCAGTCCCAGAAAAGGATGAACAATCCCAAATTGAAGAAGACTGTATCGATGCAGTTTCTGCCTGGTGAGCAGGCCCTCTCCTGCCCATCTGTGATGGTGCAGATGTTTCTCTTCCCCATCTTCTCCCTTTGCAAAGCAGCAGAGACAACTCTCCTCCCAAGGGTGTCTGCCTGTAGCTATCCAGGGGTTTCTTTGAACAAACCTGTTCTTTTCAGAGGCAACTCTTTCTGTGCACTTGAACCTGTAAACAGCCTTTATCTCCCTTTCCTGTTTATAATAAACTTGCCCTTTGAAAATAAATAACTCTGGCTCACGGGGAAATTCACCTGGGGAAACCCACTCAGTGTCATGAAGACCACTGGGGATTCGAGACTTAATTGCACTTGATTTCCTTCTCTACAATGATGTCACAGCAGCTGAGAGTTGTACCACGCTTGACATTTGTAAGCAGAAGCCTAACCACAAATTGCAGGTTGGAAGTGGTTTCCCTGCTATAGGACATCAGGTTTCAGGTTCGAGGAAAACAAAATCAGACCAGATTTAAGGAGTCCTACAGGGGAGACCAATGCAGGCATCCGGAGAACAGGGCAAATGGGATTGCCCTAGAGATGGCTCCGTGACTATCTTGGTGATTATCTGGTCATTTGGGGCTTTATTATTTATGTGATTTGTATTACTTATGTGATATCAGTGCTATATTGAATGTGTCTGAAAAGCAAGTACTAGGACAGACCCTTCTTTACTGAAAAAAAGAAAAAAAAATCCTTCCTTGCCCACCCAGGGGTACATTGTGGATGAAGACTTTCTATTATAAAAATCTTTTAGAGTTTTGGATATTGAAAGGTAGCATCTTCTGCTCATATGCACCTACATTTCTTTGTAGGGTCAGTTCTCTACCCATAGTGAGCTCTGTAGTTACAGTTGCTAATGATGCCGAGTGTATACTGAGTGCTCAAATGTCAAGTATTGATAATAAACAAGGGATTTACTGAGTGAATGCAAGACTAGGAGAGCTTGAAGCAAAGCAGTTGTCAAGGGAAGTATTTATATAAGTGCCTGCCTTCATTACTCACTAACTAGCTTGCAAGTGTCTAAAGTTAGGATGAGTATACCAAAGGCATTTGTGAGTCAGTGGTTTGGGTTGTGATAGTTGCTGTGGTCCCAATGCAAACAACATAGGCATCAGAAAATGTTTTTCTCATCTCCTGGCACCTACTAGAACTCAACAATAAGTCTAGAAGAGGGGAGGTGCTGGAACGATTTGTCCTAACTGATTGAGGTTTGGGTTTCATAATTATGAAATGAGCAAACTCTTTAAACAGAACAAAAATAGAAAAACAACTTTTTAACTTATTTTTTAATTAATTGCACATACATATCCATAATATATATATATTGCATCATTATCTATCCTGAGGTTCTCCCACCACTTTATCACCTGTGAACCATCTTAATCTCTTGTGTCCATCTCTCCCCCAATTTTACCTTCTTCCCCCTCTCTTGCTTTATGCTTCAGTTCGTTGACAGTTTAAAATTTTTCTCGATTGTTTATTTTCCCTATATCACGCATATAAGTGAGACCATCCAGTATTTCTCTTTTTCTTTCTGGCTTAGTTCTGCTAACATGATTCCTTCTAGCTACACCCATGTTGCTGTGAATGACTTAAAGTTTGTCTACTTTGATTGATGAATAATATTCCATTGTTTACATACACCACAACTTTCTGACCCATTTGTCTGTTTTGGGATATTTGGGTTGTTTCCATATCCTGGCTATTGTAAATACTGTAGCACTAAACATCCAAGTACAGATGTCCTTTTGAATGAGAGACTTTGTATCCTTTGGGTAAATTCCCAGAAGTGGGATTGCTGGATCGAACGATAGTTCCATTTTCAGTAGTTTAAGGATCCTCCACACAGCTAGAAAAGCAATTTCCAGCCAATCAAATCTGTACATTTGCTTGTAAATTAATCTGTTGTCACTAAATACACAAGCGAGGCACCCTATCACATCCCTGGGTGGTAAAATGAATGTGTTGGTGATATTGCACTAATGGTATTTTGACTCAAGAAGACAGTCATAGACCAAAGCAAACAAACAAATAAACAAACAAAAAAACCCTAAAATGTAAGCAACCTGCTCATTTTAAATGCATAAATGCATGGTGAAAATAGACACTATTAGAGTTAATAGCACAAGGGAAATTTTGGTTAATATTGATGGGGAATAAGAGACAATTTGATGGGTGAAGTGGTATTTGAGTTACACCTTGAGTGATAAAGAGAGTTTCAAGACATAGAGAAGGGGGTACACAGGCAATCCCTGGCTCAAAAATTATATGAACACAACTTACTCAAACATAACCATTAAAAAAAGATATTAACTGGGACAATAATTATAATTTACGAACAGCATCAGTTTATGGATTTACATTTTTTTCCTTTTCATTTTGTTCCAGATTTTTCTTCCACCAGGAGACATTAAGAAATGAAGTAGCTCAAGAAATTCTAAGATATGAACAACTTCTACCCAGAATTGGATCAAATCTGGAATTGTTTTTTAAATACTGGCATACTGATTAATCATTCTTACAGCGTTAAGAGTGGGTAATGAGCCATAGTAATCAAAGATCAGACATTTTAAACAAGCTGAGTTTACCCCCATAAGAATATTTTAAGGCCCAATGAACAACATCTTCGGAACGGCATGCTCTCAAAGTGGACACGTAAATCATGTAATATAAACGAAGATGTTCTCCACGAATGTTGCCTGATTGACTGTCAGCCCTTGATGTTCAGACCTTGCTTAATATACTCGTGGTTGGGACATACATTTTATAGCCCAGGCTAATTGAATTTATTATCTGACTAATTGGGCTTTGATGTCAGATCCCAGAATAATGCATTTTCTCCACATTGTGTCTCTTGCTCTCGCAACCCCCAGAGAACATGTCATTGGAGTGTGGTGGGAATCATTTCACTTTCTCATGATTTATGGTTAGTGGAGGATATTTAAGAGTGGCATCGGGTTACCAGTTTGTATTTTTAATTTTTTTTCCTTTTTCAGGCCTCTCATTGTAACAGCATGTTCTAGCTTAGCAGCTTTTCCTACCCCCAGTTGCCTGCTGGAATCAGATTGTGGGAAGGGTTCAGGCTGGACCAGGACCAGTGAAAGCTGGCCTACTCTATCCCTGTTCCCGAAAAGAGTGTGGAGAAAATTTTGTTCCAAGTAAGGTGGTGTCTCTTCAGGGAGTTTGAGTGTCCCTTGGTGACACTCAAGTGCCTTCATTTGCACTTGGCTTCCTCTACTGACTGGGGGGATATAGGGGTGTCTCGCAGCACAAAATTAATGTAGGACTGATCAAATGGACAGACTGGAGGCCCATGGAAAGGAATGGGGAGGGGAGGAAGGAGTGGGGGATGAGATAATCAGACCACCTCCCAGGGCTGCATTCACCTTGGCTCTGTGACATTCTAGACTTGGTAGTTCTTTGACCTGTGATCATTCTCTGCGGTTGAGGACATGTAGCATCATCTCTGGCCTCCACCTGTAACCGGCAGACTGGAGTTCAGGTCACCTGTTGGGTGACTTGGAAGATGGGGGGGGGGTAGTTAACGCTTTAAAGAGATTACTTAAACATTTCATTTCCAGCTGACTTTTTTTATTTTTAAATTTTTATTTTGTAATTTTCATATAATATCGGTCACTTTCATATGGTTGTCGTTCCGCTTAGGTGTGGTTCTCTCTTCCACATTGTACCCCTTTACTCCCATCTTAGTCCCCCTGTTCCCCCTTCCCCCCAACAACCTGGTAAGAAAAGCATGTGGTCCACACCCAGTCACATTTTCTGACCAGGTCTTTGTATATGGAAGCCATAGAAACAGGTGAGTGAGTTAAAAGGCAAACCTATTTCAAGAAATATCAGCAATAAAAGGAGATAGAAAAGCAAGACTCCCTGGAAAGTTTCCAGGAAGGGGTAAAACATACCAAAATCGCTTCCCTGAAATCTTATTTCTAAGCTTCATATGACCATTCTAAGAAACACATCAGTCTTTAACTGTCATTGACTGAAGTCACAGAAAGGCAGGCCATTTTTTTGTGGGCATTTGCCAGGGAACTTGAGCCTGTGTCTCGCTGATGTCTGGTTGATCTTCAGACCCGAGGTGTGCTTTTTCCCAGGTGTCTTCTTAAAGTTTGTTTTTCTGTTATTGTTTCCTGTTCACCTACTTAACCTAGCCCTCAGAGCCTAGTCCTCCTGTCTCAACATTAGTAAGAACTCTATATAAATTCCAGTGAGTAGAATGTGTGTATTTTTTCGTTCTTTCTCTATCCTGCATCATCTCCATCTTGGTGCTATGGCCGGTCTGAGAGGACCTGGATTCTTGGTGATTGCAGGGAAAGGATGAAAAGCCACTTCCAGACAAAGTAAAGCAACAGTTTCTTTAGTGAAAGTACATGTTGCGAGGGGGGCTGAGCGCAGTCTAGGCAAGAACAGCTGTCCCTGTGGTGTGTGTGGTGTGTGGGGTTCCTGGCTTAACGGGGACATGGGGGTTGTTCACGAGCTCCTTTCTGGGGGTTTACTGCACCGGCACTTCTGCGAGTTGGTTTATGGGTCCTGGCAGGAGTTTCTAAGTCACTTCCCCTTCTGCTGTGCTCTCGGAGTGTAGTTTTCTCAGCCCCAGCGGGAGTTTCCTGGAATCCTGGGTGTTCTTGGTCTTTAATTGTCTTAGGTGCCAATTTCTACTCTAAGTCCTTTACAGAGTAAGAGAAGCTAGGTGGCATTTGAACTGACTTCAAGGGGAGTAAGGAAGAGACAGACTTAATATATTATCACTCAGGGGCTCTTTGCAGAGTGCTGGGAAGATCTGTCTCCTAGTTGTGCCACTGTTGGGAAACACTTTCCTTTACCTGCAAACAGGTGTAACTGAACAAGTTGGGAAAACTCCAGAAAAGCCCAGAGAGAAAGGGGGGAAGGAGATTAAGGAGACTGGGGCTGAGAGCCGTCATAAAGAAGTCCAGATACTTCCCTGTATGGTGGAGCCTCGGGGTCTGTTGAGGACAGTGGATGCCTGTGGATGTTTGCAGATGTACTGGAAAGCCACCTCCAAATGTACCTCACTGCAAATCCTTCTGTGATCTGGACCAGGTTACCTCAACCACAAAAGGTCATGCTGCTGGGAGAGCAAATAAACATCACTCACTGATGCTCACTCTCAAGAAATTCATCATTAGGTCTAGTTCCTCTTACCTTGAAAGTACTGCCTCCCCCGGACCCAGACAGTTGACTGGTGACCTGACGCATCCAAATTTAATTATAACATAACCCAGTAGTCCAAAGGGAAAGGATGTTAAGTCAAGGGGTGACCCTTGGAAGTCATTCATTGGGTGAAAACCATTGCTTCCAAAGCCAGTCTGCTTAGAAATGATTCAGAATAGGTTTTTGTCCCTGGAACTGGTCATCTAAAGGTCAAGCAAGATAATTTTAGTGCTTGCAGACTTTTTCCACATAGGATAAGATACCTAACTTCTTGGATTTTGCAGAGAAAATTTTCAGTTCAATTGGTTTGTGTTTGAATCATTCTGACCAAGTAGGAGAGAGTGAGGATTTGTTCCAGTGGGACAGATTTAAATTAGGAGGGCTTAAAAAATATCTATAATTATTTGGTATCATCTCCAAGGGAACCCACAATCTCATTTGAATAATCACTGGGAAATTTCCATCTGGAATCGAAAAAAAAGGGGCATTCAGATCTGGGTGCCCTAGCCCACACATGTGGCACTGGCAGGACCCAGATCTCTGCCTTCGTTCTGCTTTGCTAAAAGTTCTAGTAGATCATGCCTTTTATTTAGGGGGAGACATTTTGATGACTGAATGGAAATATAAGTCCAAATATAAGTTTATGCATTCAAAGCCCCAAATAAAATTTTTATGACTCTTACATGTTTTCTAAATACTTGCACATTACCATTTTTTTAAACACTTGCAGTAAATACCTCCTAGAAGCTGCAGGTTGGAGATAGGGTTTTGTTTTGAAACCTGACCATCACCGGTGGGTCTGAGAGAGCTGATCTGTGGCAACACCTCTGCTTTGCAGGGATGTTTGTGTTGTTGGGGTAACAGTTTACCCAGAATGAACTCCATCCACTAATGTTTTATGGACTCCACTCCCACCTCCATTTAAGAGATCCCAGTGTCACAGGGAAGGGTGAGAGACACCCAGGGACCCCCAATCTAAATGCATTCTTCCATCCACTGTATCAGGACAAAACATACTCTAGTGCATAAGACCTTCAGTGGAAAGGAACTTTATTTATTTTTTTTATCTTTTAAAAATTTTTATTTAAATATAAATTTCACATCTTTGTAATCCCAGGGATTCACACCCCCCACCCTCCCTGACCTTTCCCCCTCTTTCCCCCCTGCCCAAAGTTGTGTGCTTCAGTTTGGTGGTTATCTTGTTTTGACTTTTCCTCATGGCTTTTGTTTATTTTTTCCCCTATATCCCATATATTAGTGAAACCATTTGGTTTCTGTCTTTTTCTTTCTGACTTGTTTCTGCTAATATGATTTCTTCTAAGTACATCCATGTTATCATACATTCATCAAATTTGTCATTTTTAATTGATGAGTAATATTCCATTGTGTCTATAGACCACATTTTGTTCACCCAGTCATCTGTTTTGGGGCATTTAGGTTGCTTCCAAGTCCTTGCAATTATAAATAGTGCTGCAATAAACATCCAAGCACAGGTGTCCCTTTGTATCTGCATTGAGGTCTCCTTTGGGTAGATTCCCAAGAGAGCAATTGCTGGGTCAAACGGTAGTTCCATTTTCATTAGTTTGAGGGTCCTCCACACAGCTTTCCATAGTAGCTGGACCAGTTTGCATTCCCACCAGCAGTGTAAGAGTGTTCCGGGAAAGAAACTTTAATACGATTGGTGTGCAGTAGAAGAGAAGGATCAGAGTGGGTGAGGAAAAAGGTAAGAAACCTTTCAAGCCAGTGCGCCAAAGGGAAAATAAATGACCCATTTAAAATCTGACTTTGTCCCCAAGCTCTTCTCACACCCTCAAGGCCTTTGCAAGAGTCATAACGTAATTTAAGCAACAACATTTATTAACAAGGGAATCAAAAGTCATTAATGCTACAAGTGGCCAGTTACCCTACCCATTCACTGTTTGATTCAAAGTCCCAAAAACACATGTCCAAGATGGCGCCTTTTCACCCCTCCAAGCCTGAGGCAGGCATCCCACAAAGTCCAGTCTTTCAGCAGACCCAAATTCCAAGTCTTCCTTTTGCATTGTCTCTCTTAAGCTTTCTGAGCTCCTCAGCTACTCCAAGGGTTTTCAAACTTTTCCAGCAAATATTGGTGCAAAGTCAGCTTAAACAAATCCCTGGCTTCTCCAGGTACCGGCTTTCAAACAGAACAAGCTTTTTTTTCCCCCTCTTCTTTTCTGTGCCACCGCTTGCTCCGGCACCATGCACCTTTCTTTTCCAGGCTCACTATTCCACAATGTCTGGCTTCAATGCTGCCCACCCAGGCAGTTGCCCATCCAGGCTTCTCCTGCTGGTGTTCTGCACACCTGGCCACACCATGGCTCCCAGCCATTGGCCCACTGTTGCAGGGCATCTGGCTAGTTCGGCTGCTATCGGCTACTCATGTCCGGTCACCCCTGGTTCATTGTTCTCCAACATCTGACCACACCGGTTACTGCCAGCTTCTCTCACCTTTGCACTTCCCATTCCTTCTTGCATGGTCTTTCTGTCAGACCCTGCCCGCCAGGGCAGTCATGGTATAGTCCCATTTTCTGTGTCACAAAGAGGGGGCCCTCGGTTGCTCCATTCAGCTATGTCACCCACTATCAGCAGTAGATAAAATAGTTTCTACATGAAACACCCCAAAGAACCCTGGGTAAACACCCAGTCAAACAGGGTTGACAAAAAGCAGGACTGCTTTGTCCCAAAAGTTTGCCATACCAGGCTTGGGCCACATGCTGGGTGTTTCTGTTGCCTATCTTGGGTTGGATCCCCTAGTAAGAGACTCAAAGACATGGATTTGATCATAAGTAGTTTTTTGGGGAAGTGAGCTGAAGAAAAAGCAGCACAATATAGGGAGATGTGATAAAGGTAAGAAAATCGTTGGCTGGTGGGATAGCAACAGGTTACTGCAATGTGTGGTCACTGCTTATTTTTCTGAAAATGGGGGGCTACTGGAGGATGTGCTTTAGAGGTCTTGCCTTTGCTTCTGAACTCAGGGTGATGTGGTTGAGGTTTTTTACACATTGTTCGAGGATATCCTGTGAGATGAATTTACTTACTAGCATAGACTGTTACATAGTCTAAATGGGTTGTAGATGCCAGCACATGTATCACATGGGGAGTAGAGCGGAGAGATACTGACAAGAGTCCCCCCAAGTATAAGGTTTTTATTCTTTGCTCAAATGCCTGATAATAAAGTGAAGAGATAAAGAGCAGATAGGGGAACTGAGGCACAAAGGGAGTGACTTAACCCAGGTTATATGACCTAAGTCCTCAAAAGAATACCTCCTGGCACACTGCACCCAAGCCCAGTTCTACTTACTTCCTACTTTTGCAATTGAAGTTTTCTCAGCATACAGATGTGCCTTTTCAATTGCATGTCATCGACAACACTCAGCTGCTGGTACAGAGATCATGTGAGCTGCAAAGCCTAAAGCATTTGCTCCCTGCTGTGCTCTGGGAGAGAGTAACTGCAGCTTGCATCTGAAAGACACTGGTTTGAGAGCCCTTGTCATACTATTCAGCTGCCTCTGTTTGTCCCCTGCGAACATGATCATAGTCATCACTCAGTTTCTCTGTCAAAATAGTGACCCCCCCCCATCCACTGATACACTTGCTCACTCAAGGTTGAATTTACGGTAGGACTTTCCTTTTCCTAAATTCTGATGAGGCAGGTGAAGCTCAGAATGTTCCTGTGATCTGATCAACGTCAAATAACTGGGTAGCCACAGAGCTTCCTGTCTGAGGAAAGGTCTGAAACTCTGACCTCGACAGTCTCTGTCCTAACCTAAGGTGACAGGACTCCAGTTCTAGTGGAATTTTTTTTGAGACTAGGTCTTGCTATTTTTGCCCGTGGAACCGCAGGCTCTTGTTGCCCGGGGTACCACAGACTCAAGCAATCCCCAGCATCAGCTTCCCCGGTAGCTGGGATGACAGGCACGCGCCACCACGCCCAGTTATTTTTTTGGAACTAGGTCTTGCTACGGGCCCCAGGCAGGACTCGAACCGCGATCCCTAGCCCCGGCCGCTTCATAGGCTGAAGCTTACAAGTATGAGCCACCGTGCCTGGCCTTCTAGTGGAATTTCTTTCTGGGTTTCCTGTTTCCAAACCTCCCATCACTGCCAGGCTGAAATTGGTGCCCTAGCAAGGAATCTTATCAACAACCTGATGATTCTCTGCATTACATAGAAGACTTAATAATTCTCCCGTGTCTTTGTCCTGTTATCAGTCCTAGAACCTAGAACCCTTGACACAGCACACATTCTCTGTAGATCATTTTTCCCTCACTCAGTGAGGAAACCCTTTCAACCCTAACACCACGAAGCAGGTGACTTGGCTTTCACTGTGGGCGAGATGGAAAGGAAAAACTCAGCCTTATTTATTTTTAATATGGATCATGATTTGGATAACCTTCATAGGTCAAGCAGAAATTACCGGAGACCTTTTCAAAATACCCATGGGCAGATTTTTTGTCTTCTTGTGCAAAGACTAAAAAAGTCGGACAGGAACTGCTACCACTGTGACTAATGACGGCCAATAGCAAGAAAGGTGAAATATAATGTACTCAAATTCGTCTCTCCAGGAGGTGCACATGCAGCATTCCTGAAATCTGAGGGCAGCATCTTTCCTTAGGACAACCTAAGACATTCAGCTTTACCCCAGCATGAGTATCAAATGATGTGGGCGTGTGAGGAATACACCAGGGTACAGATGTTATTACTAATGAGCGGAGACTGGAAACACATCTGGAATTCTATCATGTTTCTTTTCCTACTTGGGGTAGTGATCTCATTGGGATGGAGGCTCCAGGGTTTGGCTTCACGCTATTTTCATTTCCATCTTCATCTTTCCAACTTGCTGCTCCATTTCTGGTCTTCATCTCTCTCCCAAGTTCCTCTCCTCATCTTCTTCCTTTCCATCTTTTATTCAAGCTGTTGTCAGCCTCTGCTGGTTCTTCTTTCCACTAAGTTTCATCAAACTATCTAGAGTCTGTAGCAGTTGGGGGACAGAGTCAGAGGGGAGACACGCTGATACGTCCCTTTAAGTCCTGCTATGAGGTTTACCTTTTGGGTTTTCTATAGCTCTTCCAAATATCTGAGGATAAATGAAAGAAAAGCTTTGGTGGGACAAATAGGGGAATGGAGGCACAAAGGGAGTAAGCGGTTCAGCCAGCATCATATAACCTAGGTCTTCAAAAGAATCCCTCCAGGTCATCTGCTTTTCACCCTAATCTTTGAATCAATGAGATGACTCTTTCCTCTAGAGTGGCATTGGCACACTGCACCCCTGAGTCCAGTTCTATTTACTTTCTTTTTTGCAGTTGAAGGTTTCCTAGCATACAGATGTGCCTTTTCATTTGCATGTCATCTACAACACACAGCAGTTGCTGCAAGAGATCATGTGAGCTGTAAAGCCTCATGCATTTGCTCTCTGATGCTTGGCAGAGAAGGATACCAGAAGGTGATGAAAGCCTTGGGCTGGAGAGACTTGATAGTTCAAACAATTGACTTTAGAATTGTTGTACAAAGCCTAAACAAAGAGGCCTCTAAGAAACTTATTTATTTGCAGTGGTTTTATTATCCCATTACTGTATTAGTTAGGATTCTCTGAAGACATAGAATCAGTAAGCCTTACACGCACATATATATATATATACATCTATATCATTATATCATTATATATCTATTATATATATAATTTATTGTAAGGAAGTAGCACACATGATAGTGAAGTCTGAGAAGTCCAGACCTGGGAGAACCCATGTGCAAGTTCAAATTCAAATCTCAGACTGAGATCCCAAGGAGGAGACTGATTTTCTCAGGTAAACACAGGCAGAGTGAGTGGATTCTCTTATTTAGCCTTTTATTCTGTTTGGGTTCTGCTGTCAACTGGCTAGTTGAAGCCACCCTTAACTGTGTCAGCTTTACTCAGTCTGCTGATCTAAATGCTAATCTCACCCAGACACCTCATCACAAGCACACCCAGAAATAATGTTCACCCCAACATGTGGGGCTCAGGCAAACTGGCATATAAAATGGACCATGACAATGGACTGTGGTGGAAGCCTCTCAGTGATTCAGTGGTGCATGTGGGGTGGTAACAGTTTCTAAAGGGGGGGATTCTTATACTTCTAAGTCATCAACACTATTGAAAACCAGTGTTATCTCAACAAGAGTAGTATCTTAAAAAAGAACCATCACCATGCTCCTTCCCCCAGTGCCCCTGGGATGGGCATTGTTGTCACTTCTTCTCAGTACCGATAGAGGCAGCAGGAAATCTTGGATCTTTGCAGCACTGTGAGGCCACCTAGAATCTGGGTAGTAGTTTGTATTCCAAGAAAGACACCTAGAAGAGAAGCTGTGGAGATGCCAGCAGTAGTGTCCATCCTTGTCCAGCCTAAGTGAAGGACAGAGTCCAGCAAGACCAGCTCCAGAATTTTTTTTTTATTAAATACTTTATTTACATATGAATTTCACATCTCTGTGATCTCTGGGGTTCAACCCCACTCCCTGACCGTTCCCACCCTATCCCATCCGCCTCCCCCTTCCCCCCTCCCCGGATGTGTACTTCACTTTGGTTGTTGGCTTGTTTTGACTTTTCTTCATGGATTTTTAATTACTTTTCCCATGTCCCATATAGTAGTGAAACCATTTGGTTTCTGTTTTTTTTTTCCTTTTGACTTGTTTCTGCTAATATGAATTCTTCTAAGTCCATCCATGTTATCATAAAATCATCTAATTTGTCATTTTTAATTGATGAGTAATATTCCATTGGTATATATACCACATCTTTTTCATCCAGTCATCTGTTTTGGGACATTTCGGTTGCTTCCATGTCCTTGCAATTATAAATAGTGCTGCAGTAAACATCCGAGTACAGGTGTCCCTTTGTACCCACATTGAAGTCACCTTGGGGTAAATTCCCAGGAGAGCAATTGCTGGGTCAAATGGTAGTTCCATTTTCATTAATTTGAGGGTCCTCCATACAGCTTTTCATAGAGGTTGGACCAGTTTACGTTCCCACCAGCAGTGTAAGAGTGTCCCCTTCTCTCCACATCCTCGCCAGCACCTGTTGTTGCCCGTTCTTTGGATGTGGGCCATTCTTACTGGTGTAAGGTGGTATCTCATTGTGGTTTT
Organism: Uropsilus gracilis; assembly: GCA_004024945.1. Classification (NCBI taxonomy): domain Eukaryota; kingdom Metazoa; phylum Chordata; class Mammalia; order Eulipotyphla; family Talpidae; genus Uropsilus; species Uropsilus gracilis. The sequence continues at coordinate 29,392 of PVHY01017766.1, forward strand.
GATTTCCATTTCCCTTATTGCTAGTGACGTTGAGCAATTCTTCATGTGCTTGTTGGCCATTTGTATTTCCTCTTTGGAGAAGTGTCTTCTTAGTTCTTCATCCCATTTTATAATTGGGCTTCTTGTTTTGCTTTTGTTTAATTGTGTGAGTACCTTGTGGATCTTCATTATTAAACCCTTATCACTCTTGTGGAGGGCAAAAATTTTTTCCCATTCAGTTGGACTTCTTTTAGTTTTTTCTGTTGTCTCTTTTGCTGTACAGAAGCTTTTTATTTTGATGTAGTCCCATCTGTCTATGTTTTCCTTCAATTTTTTTTGCCATCAGTAGATTTTTCCAGAAAGGTTTCTGAATTGCAATTCCTGGAGGGCTTTTCCTAAGTTATTTTCTATGTGTGTTATGGTTTCAGGTCTGACATTTAATCTTTATCCATTTTGAGTTGATTTTTGTACAAGGTGTGAGGATGTTGTCTTGGTCCATTTTTTTGCAGGTCTTAGTCCAATTTTCCCAACACAATTTATTGAAGAGGCTATCTTTGATCCAATGTAAGTTTTCCCCCGCTTTGTCAAAGATTAGTTGACTGTATATGTGTGGTTTTATTTCCGCAACTCCAGAATTTGTGAAGTTGAATGCATTATGAAAACACTTGGCCCTTGTGTGCATGCACGCGCACACACACACACACACACACACACACACACACACTCCTAGTAAGCATTTCAAGATAGCCCCTGCAGTCTGCTAAATCAAGTGCAGATCCATCTGAGCACTACACCCCATGCAGAGGCTCACATCCTATTTCCAGGAAACCAGTTCTGATTCCCTGGAGCTCGGAGGACATCAGAAGACACCTAATCAGAGATAATAACTGTTGCACTTAGAAAATGAGTTATGCCACACTTCTCAGCTGACTTCCTGGAGCACCAGTGCAGCGCAAGTTGGCAGCTCGGGAGTTGGGTCCTACTAGGAGGGCACATTCTCCAACTTGGCACGAGTTTCTGGATGGCATCCTTTCTGGATCTAAACACCATACTGGGAGCCACAAACCACTCAGCTCCAACTGACCCCGCCACTCTCCCTAGTACCTGGAAGTTATTTTTAGGTGACCTATGGTGAGGAGGTTTGACTTGTCAGTTCCATGCCTGAGGACTGAGTTTCAGGGAAATGTTTCAAAGAATTTACACAATGCAACACGTACACGTTAGGACATGTTGGATGATTTTTCTTATTGTTTTACCAGGAAGTAGTTCTATTCTTGATTTGTTTT
>PVHY01017767.1:0-30629 GCA_004024945.1 Uropsilus gracilis
AGATAGATAGATAGATAGATAGATAGATAGATAGATAGATAGATAGATAGATAGATAGATAGATAGATAGATAGATAGATAGATAGATAGATAGATAGATAGATAGGATAGGATAGGATAGGATAGGATAGACAGACAGATAGAAAGAAGGAAATAATTCACTGGCCTAGACAACAAGGACCAAAATGCTCATTTTTTTCTGAGTTATAATTTTAACACAGATTTTTCATCATCTTTGTCCCTAAGAAGAGCAGATACCTGCTCTCTCTTTGCCTCCCAGCATTGCTAGGGAGGATGAAGACTCCAAAGTAAGAAAGAGAGAGGAAAATGAAGTAAAAGGGTAAGTAACTGGAATCGGCTAGAAGCAGAGACCAGGAGGCCAAATTCTTGGCAGGAGAACCCTTCTTAAAACCTAGAGGACTCTTTCTTCAGTCAAGGATTCATTCATAAAAAGGAGAGTCAGAGAAATTTGTCACAGGGAAAAATCTCAAGTTCCAATTTGAAAGTTATTGTTGGAGCACTCACACACATACATATGCACACACACACAAACAGAACTATAAAATGTTAGCATAAAAATAATTATATGGGAGAGCTTTGTGGTGATGGAACCATAGTATCTTGATTGTGGTAGTGACTACACAAATCTACAAAATCTACCCATGGAGCAAAATTACAGAGAACTCTATGTATATATATGCACGCGCGCACACACACACACATACACACACACACACACACCTCTGCATATGAAACTGGTGAAACAATGTCTATGGATTGTACTAAAGCTAATGTCCTTGTTTTTCCACATATTGTACTCTAGTTATATAACATGTCACCACTGGGGATAACTGCTAGCTGCATAAAGAGAACAGGGGATCTCGCTGTACTCTGTTGTGCAATTTCCTGTGAATCCATAACTACCTCAGAACTAAAGAGTAAAAAAAAGGTGAAAGGAATCACACATACAACCCTAAATGTCAGGGTATCTCAAACTTTTCTACCCAAGCACCCCTACTCAAGTACAGTAAATCAAGGTATCAGGGTAGAGACAGGAGTATCCAGGAACAGCTGAAACAGATGCTTTGTTGTAATAAGCATAGACATTTTGCATGCTGTTTAAATTATTGTTTACATTCAATTACAAAAAAATGTTTTTCAACTATTCAAGAAAAACTGATATTCTGCATAGGTACATAGTTTATTCCAAGGTTTCACCTAACCCTCTGGCACGTTGACTTTAACCCAGCTTCAGAAGCATAGAGTTAAATTCTCAGATACATATATCATATATTGTGTTGAACTCTTCCTCCAAGTCAACATGTGTGGTCATATATGAACATATAGACACTCTCATTTTTGCCTATTATTTTCCTCTTTTTTTCCCCTTGACCAATTTTCTATGTATATACACCATTTCAAAATGTTTGTGAACCAAGGTAAAATTTTAAGAGAACCACATATTTTACTCCTCACATCTCACCAACAGAGGGGATAAACAGTGAGCTGACATGGTGCCTAGTTTAGTTGGTGGAAGTCAGAGTAGAATTGGGAATCGGAAAGTTGTTTTGCTTTTTTGTTTGTTTTGCTTTTAGTAAGAGAGATCTAACATAGGAAGGAACTGAAAAGCAAATGTTACTTCATCAAAAACACATAGCCAGAAGACAAGACAACGATGAAAACATTGTTTCAATCTCAAACTAGAGGTGATTTTTATTCCTGGATCTGAATTATTTTGATACAAAATATATAACTTTTTAATGTAAATGCCAAGGGGAAAATTACTTCTGGAGTTTAACATGATAAACACATTTTTAATCCAGTCTACCCTTTGTTAGAAATTACAGCTTACCTGTTGGCTGGTTCTGATATTTCTACTGAAATTATTAGAATAAAATATATTCTGTCACACCTTGGACTAACAACGTCAGAAGAAGCACCAGGTATGTCTCAAACAAAAATTTTAAGTCATTGTGTAATCACCAAATGACTCCACTTGTCAGGAAAGATGGAAACAGGCGTGCACGCAAACCACAGAGAAAGGCAGCTGGCACCAGTTCCCCTTTTCGTGAAAAGGAAAATAGGGGAGATTCCACAGTTGCCAGCAGGACTGTGAAAGAAATGAAGTCGTAAGAACAAACACCAGCAGTTCAGAAATCTTCACACCCGTTACCTCATCGGTGCTGATGATCAGCTGGGACCAGCTATTCCACTCGGGGCATTTGTCTCTCTCTTCAAAGGTGACATGCTGGGAGTTCCAGCAGCAGTGCTCATGGTTAAACCAGAACCCCCCGGTACATATGCCTTCTTTTAAGTCTGTCATCCAATGGGCAGAGATGTCGATCAAGCCAGCTAAGGAACCTTATTTGAAGAGAGGGAGAGAGATGGCCAAGTTAAGTTCAAGTCTCAAAATTTTATTCTCAGGGAATCAGAATAAGCTTTGTCAGAGAAAATGAGGGAGAAGGAATCAAATAATAGACAACACAGAGGTTCTGTTCCATTCACTACCTTTTTTATTGCCTGTCTGCTGGATTTTCATCTATTGTCTCATCAACGGTGTGTCTGCAGAATTTCTATGTAGGGAAACTTAGAGGAGGCCAAGTGGTTGAGTGGGAACAAGGGGTGAGTTGATTTGGCTTGTAGCCGAGTTACCTGACACTCTGTTTTGACTTAGAGTTGATGTGAAAACTGATCCACAGACAGCTGAGTTTATTAAAGTTTATTTTGTTCTCACTATAGGCCTAAGATTGATAAAACATGAGCCGCCTGCAACGGAAGAATATTTTATGGATTTATTCAATTTAGCATGGGAAGGAGAGCTGATAAACATATGGGTAGAGATTTAGCTCTATGGACAAGAGAGGAAAGCACTGTAGGTTAAAGGGACTGAATCTATCAAAGGACAAACTAGGAATGTAAGTGACGGTTTAGAGGAAACTGGAGGTTTGTTGAACCTAAAACATGAATGTACTGATTTTTTCCTGAGTGAGAAGGAATAAACACTAGTATGTAGAGGACATTCATCAAAGAAAATGATAAGGAAATGAACAGTAAACAGAGGACTTATGCACTGTGGCTAACAGACTGATAGAGTTAAGCTAGTTGCAGTACTTTTGACTCTGGTCTTCTCATCAGTTCTGTTGCCCAGATTAAAAACAAACAAACAAAAAAAAAAAGCAAAAAACTCTGGCACAAAGAAATTAAATGATCCAGAATCGTGCTTTGGGGAAACAGCAAATATATCATAAAATCCACATCCTCTGAATTCCCAGACTGCTCCTGCTTTCAGACACACTGCTTCTATTGTTGCTCTCCAATGCTTAAAAACAAAATGCCCTTGTGTGTATCAGGAAAGAAAAATATTCACTGGCCACCTAGGGACAAGGACTACATTTAAAAGTTGAAGGAATTATGCCTACATTCCAGCAAGCTGGAGGCCACGCCTTGTGGGGGTGGGGTGGGGAGTGCAAGCGTGTGTGTGTGTGTGTGTGTGTGTGTGTGTGTGTGTGTGTGTGTATTTCAGTAGGTGCAGAAAGTGTTAACACAGGTTATTTACATATTTGAATAACCTAGTCAAATCTAACACATTGTTTGACACCCACTCTTGGCTACCCCATCCCCACCTTCTCTGCTTTCTAACCCTATTTCATTTATTACTTAGGTTCAGAAAACTAACACTATTAAGTTTGACCCTGGCTTGTTCGCTGGTTCTCATTCCGCACATCTTACGCCATTAAACACTGGTATCCTCCATACTATTTTCCCATCTCCTTCCACGTCTCCTTATTTTCCCATTTGGCTCCTTCCTTGGTTATGAATTTTACCAGGCTGCTCCTACTCTAAAAACTAAAATACTTCTCCATGTCCTTTTACCAATTCAACCTTTCATCCCTTCATTCCTTCCAATGATTGTGATGAGTGCTAAATGTGTAGTATCTCATTTAATCCTCACCACAAGCATATACTACAGATACTCTCATTATCCTCATTATACAGATCATTAAACTAAAGCTCTTAAGGGCCAAAGAACTTGCCAAAAGTCACAAAACTAAGAAGTGGTAGGGTTGGAATTCTAGTCAAAGTGGCTTAAAACTAGAGCCTAGGCTGTAAATGGCCATTCATCCCATCCACCTCCAGATTGCCATCTTCTATTTTAGTTTAAATTCCAGATATCCCTAGACCCATCTTTTAATGCCAGAATCATACAACTCTTAGCATCTCTGCCTGGTATCCCCAGGGAAGAAGGAGGCCTGCAAGGGAATTTGCTTTAAAGCTATATTTACATAACAAATCACTATTATTAACTAGAAGACATTTTTTCTGGAGTGGCTCAAATAGGCTGGAGAAAACAAGAAAAAAAGTGGGTACCCATCCCACCTCTGAACCACTGGGAAAGACTGAGATTGTAAACTCCTTGAGGGTATGAACTATAGCTTACATGCCTTTCTTTACCACCAAATGAAGAGACTAGATGCTTAAGAAATAGTTATAACATTTCTCAGGAAGCCTTTTCAGGCCTTTTCTCTCCTAAGTCGCCTGAAGTATGTCTTTAAAAAACTGTCTCCAGCAGCAAAAGGACTCTTCCTCAAAACACACAAAGAAAAGCACTGCTGCCGGCATTCCCCCATTTGACCTCATGTGTTCAAGGTAGGAGAGGCAAGCATCGATACCCCTTTACAGATGTGGACACTGAATCCCTGGAAGGCTCACTGCAAGTCACGTCACATGGAAAAACAGTAAAGCACAACACTCCACTCAGTTCATGACTTGGGGGAGGGGCACACCAATATTTTAGGATATTTGTTTAGAAAACTAACATAGTTCACCATACCTGATAAAAGCCCAATAAGTAGCATCAACAACCAGCCAGAAAAAGCATCACTCACACTGTGAATTAAGGCCCATGTTGACTCTTTGCTTTTATTGGTAATCTAGGGAAAAATGAGAAAACATTGGTACATCTACACATACACTTGCTTTTTTCATCTCAAGATACTCGATAGAATAAAGCAGCACAAAAGCAAATCACCTGGCAAAAGAGATCAATTTGGAATCACTTCTCAAATAACCTTCGGCTGAACCAACATCACCACACACTTTGTTTTATTGACCTTTGTTCTTGCTGAACCCCACCTTCATCTCCACTATTATAATGCCTGTAAGTATCTTAATCAGGTCTTCCCATTTCAGCTATTCATTTCTTGTAACATCAATCCATTCTGCTTATCGCCGTGGTCTCTTTCTGCCCTGGACAAGAGATATTCCAAGAATGGTCTCTTGACTCACAGCAAATAGTTTGATGAACAAACATGGGCTTATTTGAGTGGTAAAAGTACAGTTTGAAGTTTGTTGTCCAGGGCTGGGTCAGGACATTCTCAGACTCAATCCCATAAATCCCTCACTGGTACACTGATGAGAGATACCAAATGAGATCAGAGATGCCATCTCTTGATTTTCAAAAACCTGCTGGGAACATCTGAGGCCATCAAGAAGTGCAGAAAGTTTTATCTTTGGGGTCCTAGCCATGTCAATTTAACTTCTTCAATGCCTACATTGCAAAACCAAGTATCTGACAGCTTTGTCACTGATACTTTTCCTTTCTCTGTCCCTCTATTTCTTATCTATGGAATTATAATTTAGCCACCAACATTCATATACGGCAATGTCACAAACAACAATTTACTATTAAAAATCTTAAAGCATTTAAAAAAATTCTTCTGACCTATACATTTAAGTTCTTAGTTTCAGTGCTGAAAGTAAGCATTTTCTTCTATGAATGCTTTCATTTTGATGAGACCAGTTAACATTTTTAAAAAGTCTCTTTTGAACATTTCATAAACACATTTTAATTGATTTTCAATTATTAAGTGGCATAAGTTATTTCAGGTGCAACCATCTTCATAGATGGGGAAAATGTGTCCTTGTCATATCAAAGGTGACATTTACAATCTGAATAACTTGTCAAATACACAGCTAGCTGATGACAAACTGAACTCTGAATTACAAGTAGCAGAAATTTGAATGCATAGGATTTTAACATCTAAAGAGTGCCTGATAAACTGACAGAATGCTCATGTTTTCCCAAATAGCAAAAAGAATTTTTTCTAGAGAACATCTTTTTTAGTTAGGATAAGAAAGCCCCCTGGGATTATCACAAATCCAAGGATTACACAGGAATTTCTCAAAGCCAGTACCTGGGACAACCTGACTCTTTGGTTCAGAGAGTCGTGAGAAAACCAGTCAGATGCTGGGAAAGGCTGAAGAATGAGAAGTCCTCTGAACCTGACTGCTCGGGAGAGAAGGGGGCCAACTTAAAAATCAAACTTGACATTTGGAATCATAGCAGAAATAGTAAGAACCATGAATACCTATACGTTGGTTGATGAACCCTCTCCCCAGAAGATCGCTTACTAAATCAGAATTGCTGGAGCTGGGGCCCTACTTGCTTAAAAAGCTCTCCACATTGCCTCTGACACAAACTAAAAAATTGTGATTTAAAGGATCCACAGCAACAAGTTAAAAGAAAATGATCTTAGCAGACTGCTCTGAGTTTTCACAGTACTTTAAAAAGAGAAAAGTGGGGAAATTCTCTTGTTGAATTCAAAAGAATCTCCGCCACAGCTGTACATTATATTAATACCCTAATTTGAATGTGCTTGGTTTTGTGGTTTTGAGTTGAATGCACAAATTCGCTTTGGTTTCATGGTTGTACGGGACCTATAATCACAAGGAGTTTATCCTGTATGCTTTGGTAAACAGAGGACACTGAATTTCTACTTTTTTCCTTTAGAAGGAACCCATTTACTTTTCTTGCTCCTGAAAATTCTGTTTCAAGGGAAATTCATAAAAGGGAGATGATGTGGGAAGATCTTTGGAACTATGGTGGTTCTCCCTGCTGTGTTAGTTTTTGCCTCTTTCATCTCTACCCATTTCAAGGATAGAAGGATCTAATCACTTACCCTAAGAATACTCATCATTCAATTTAAATTCTTTAAAAATCATATGCAAAATGCCTTAACAATAGACATAAGCTAAAAAAAAAAATAAAATCCTCCACTACCAGTAGAAACAAGATTCAGTCCCAACTAGGGTTGAAGGAAATCTAAATCTAAAGAATACATATTCTTAATTTCTTCCCCTGGTTCCAAACACTTATTTCCAAACATGTTTCTGTTTATCAACTTACCTCTCGGTGCCTATCCCGGTCCCGAGACTTCTCTCTCACCCAATCAATTGTATTGAAATCATCGTAGGTCCCCACACCAGGAATTGGTTCCTCCAAGAAATCCATCATTCTATTTGAAGAACCTATTCCTCCACCATTGTATGACTTGTCCTCTGTATTGAACAGGAAACAGGTATTAGTACTCAGGTACTGAACCCTTCCTAATGCTTTTTTTTCCTGGGCAACAAAAAGTGATCCTTGAAACTATCAGATGACTACAGTTAGGGAGTGCTAATAGAGCAATAGCTCACCTGGTGAGAGCGTCCATCCTGTTCAGAGGTTCTGGGGGGCTAGGCACAAAACCAGGTGTCTTAAGGGCAGCACAAATGGAAAGGGACAGATGAGAGTGACAGTACAAAGTGGGAATGGGAATTGACATGCAGTGGGAAGGGATTTATGAAACAACAGGTAGGAGCGTGGAGCCACATAGTTATTTCAGATTCCATCTTGGAAAGGAGACACAGAGCCAAAGGTCCTTGCCTACATATGTATCAGAAACCATTCTGCACTTATAAGGCTGCAAAATTCAGTCCTACACAGTTACTTCTGCTTGAGTGGGGACTCCAAGCTTCTTCAAAGGTTAAACTGGCTGAAATGTACAAATTTCCCTTCTATAGGTAGAAGACTTTGATTTCTGATGCACTGGTCTTATAGCAACTTTTCCTCTGTCTGAGCAGTCTAAGATTTACAAGTAGAGACTTAAAGACCGGGGAGAACAGTGCCTGACTCAACTCAGATAAAATGTTCCTCCTGATCTTCCAACTGGGAAAAATACCCATTTACTCAATCAGCTCTGCTCTCTATCTGCTTCACTTCCAGCATTCTTATTAGAATTATTTTATCTTCTTTTCTAGGCTAGACACTCTGAGGGTGGCCCCACATCTAATTCATTATTGCATTCTAGCATGTTCAAACTCAACAAAGATCAGCTGAATCAATGTTAGTTTGTTGAATGGTTGAATACAGGGCTCATATTCAAACTCAGAAATTGTATTCATACAAGGTTAATAAACTTAATAAACTGCTTAATAAACTTGTTCAAATTATTTCCCCAAAATCCTCTGGTAATAATAGCTTGCTATTAAACACAACATGTAAAACTGCAATTAGGAACTTATGCAAATATACACCAAGGCAAAATGCAGAGCAATGTCATAGTTGAACTTAACTGGCCAAAGTTGACATTTGCTGCATCAACCTTGGCAGGGGAGACACTTCATTCAAACTGCTTGGTAATGAAGCCCTCTGCAAAGAAGACCAAAGTAAGGCTGATCTGATCCACTTCTCCCCCCCATCTGCACCCCATCTTAACTCTAAATCCATAACAGACAACTTCAGCACTCTGAAAGGGTAAGTTCAAATTAACACCCAAACTATACCTGGTTTCCAAATCAGAAGTCTTCTGAATGCCTAAGTCAGCATACCTTCCACAAGCAACACACACATTTGAAAGAAAAAAGCTTGGCCGAATCCATTCATATTGAGGACAGGGTGGGGTGGGGGTGGAGCTGAGGGAACAAGTTAATCTTAAAACCCAAACCAAAGTCCTTTCAATATCTTCAAGCTTACCTTGAAGCTTATTGTAAAATGAAAATGGTTGGCTGCTGAATCACCAAGCCCTGCATTTCCTATCCTGTCAGTGGCATACTGATAAAAATTAATGCTGGTGCTTGTTTGAGAGCTTGGAAGGAAAAGACCAGCTAATAAATGAAGGCAGAAAAAGAACAGAGTATGTGGGGTGTACTTTGGCAGAACGGGTGGGGGGAGGGGGGAATAGCTGTTTCAATGCTCAAGGCAAATGCTGACATGAACACAGGACACTAACCAGAAATGCACTTTTTAAGGCAGGTTCTGCTTCAGTTGAATTTGCTCTGGTTTATGGGTTCTCCTTTTAGGAGGAATTAAAAAAGGATTTTGTGAAACTGTTTTTTTTTTTTAAACCACCCAACCACATTGTAAGGTTACTTTACATAGCAAATGCCCCCCCCACCACCACCACCAGAGGATATTAAGACAAAACGAAGATCTGCAACAGCTTTCTAACAGGAAAGAAAGAGTCCTATTACATCACTAGGTAACATGAGCACCACATCATCCTTCTTTGTAAGAGTCTCCAGTTAGAAACGCAAATTGTCAGCAGCTCTGAAAGAGCAGGCAGTGATTAGAATCCGACAACAGACTGCTTGTGATTCTCCAGACTCCCTTCTCCCTGGGGTCACACTTCAGACCTTGGCCAGGCTTAAGTCTGCTTACCTTCAATCACAGCTTTCTTTTTTTCTGCCTCAAGGAAGAAATATCCTTGGCAGCGCGCATGGAGTCATTTAGGCTGAGGAGCTTTTACAGAAGGCGCCTGGTATGAACTGCTTAGAAGGGCACTTGCTGCCTTCTCTGCCTTTCACAGGAACAAACGCCACCTAAAGCACCACCAGTTCTCCCCAGCGGTCAAAATGTGATGTCACTGTTGAAATCATGTGACCAGACCCTTGGACCAGCCTTGGAGAAAGGAAGATTTTTAATGGAGCACAGAAGCCTTAAAGATGTACTCTCATCTAAACAAATGACAGTAAGCTGGGGGGAGGCAGGTCCGTTCAGAAAACTGGGGTCCAGACAAGTCTTAGTCTTCAGACTTCATTTAGCAGAAAATCCAAGAAGGCAGAGTAGAAATAATCAAAAACATTTTAGAGATACAGGGGTCCTAACTGGAAAAGGAAGAGAGGCAAATATAGAAAAAAACGCTTTTAAAAATGGACTGAATGGCAATGATGTGGCGAAAAATCTCACAAAACATAAGGCTGAATCATAGGACAGATACCGTAGAACAGGACATGATGATTCCATTCACCCACTAGGCGATCCCTACATACAGTTTTAGGTGACAAGGGTAAGTGACTACACTACAAAGAGAAGCAAACAACAAAAAGACCCACAAAATCAGAGACAGTAAACTAGCTCCCCAGAGCAGAGGCGGGGGTGGGGTAGGGGGTGTCACCATATGGTGGGGCCACGTGGGAAAGGTGAGGTTTCTGGAATGCTGGTGATTTGATCTGAGTGGCAGTTACCTGAGTGTTCTCATTACCATTATTCTTCATACACGTTTTATGTCTATGTACACATCATTTAGAGGGAAATATGAAAAACCGAACTGCATGTGAACTTACTCTACAAAGATCAGTTCTTTAGTAGCACCTACGAACTTTGAAAGCTCAGAATACAGACAAGAAAATGAACTGCATTTTACTAGTGGCACTCTACCCACAAAGCAACATCAAATCTGATCTTAATAATCCAAGCTGGGTAACAGCAGCTCTCTCAATCCCCAAAAATAAATGTATTATATATGACATGTATATTGCCCCAAAGCCTTTCCCTTCCCCAGCACTATTCTGAAGGCTATTTTTATTTTTATTTTTTAATTTTTTTTGAGACTAGGTCTTGCTATTTTTGCCCATGGAACCTCAGGATCTCGTTGCCCGGGGTACCACAGACTCAAGCAATCCCCAGCCTCAGCTTCCCAGGTAACTGGGATTACAGGTGCACGCCACCAAGCTCAGCTATTTTTTTGGAACTAGGTCTCGCTATGGGCCCCAGACTGGACTTGAATCACGATTCCTAGGCCCTGCTGCTTCATATGAAGGCTATTTTTAAACAGGTCTCAATTAATTGTGCAGTAAGACCTATTCCAGTAAAGAAGAATAAAATTGCCATCTCCCAGCTCCCCAAGCCCAGGTCAGACAGTGTTAAACATGAACCCAGGCAGCCTGCTCCCAATCAGACCTAAAGGGAGAGCTCTGAAAGGCTATGCTCAATCTCATCAGTTCTTAAGGCCCAATGCATTCTGAAAGGTACCACAACAAAGCTTTCTGAAGTGTCAGACACTCCATGAAACCTACATGCTTTCAGTTTGTCATTATAACATCTCAGTCTCTGGAGAAACCAATCTAGCATTAATGAGAAGAATTTAAATGAAGTGACAACTGACAGTATTAAGGAGCAAAACTATTTATGGTAATGGGATTGTCGTATGGGATTATGTTTTGAGGAAAGTAGGTGTATGGACTCCAAGAGGATAATATGCCCATTGACCTCATAATCCTCCTTCAAAGTCTATCTTTATTAAATGGGATTTTGTCTATAATATTGAACACAACTATAGAATCAATTACATCATCTAGGAAGGTTTATTTTATCTAAATTACTTTGCACTTCAAGATACTATCTCTTTTGATACTCTAACAAAGGTATGTATAGAAAAGCAAAATTCTTTCAGGTACAGTCATTGGCTTGCCAGCTTTTACCTAAGGTTCTGTGTGTTTCAAATGCTCTATCAGCACTTCAAGGTGAGAAACATTTTTAATCCATGTAAAGTTACTTTCTTTAAAAACTAGGTGCTGTTAGCATGATGCAGTCCTTATACTAAAATGAGATTCAATTACAGTCCAGATTAAGAAACAAGGTGTTGACTGGTTCCCAGTTGTCCACTTACATTCCTTTTAGTCTTTTCTGACCCCCAGGCCCTTCTCTGCCAAATCTGTCATCTATAGCACATGTTCATTATACAGCCTTCCAGGCTTAGGTCAACTGATATTATTGTGAAAATAAGACAACGAAAAGCTTAGTCATTTTTAACTGACTCCAAGATAAGATAGTGGGTAGGGACAAGCAAAGTTATCTTTCTGAAACCCAGATCTGATCAGTGGCTCCTCAAGCAATGTTTTTTAAAACTTTTTAAGCATAGGCACAAGTGTGGATCAGAAATCTTTAAATGTTCATAACTTTTTGGATGGTAAAAGTATTTTTAAAATGATAATGATGATTCAGTGACATCACTATTTGAGGTTTCATCGATGAGATGATTAAATTGCCTGCACTCTTCTACTGAGGTATCTACATCTGAGTATTGATGACAAATACCTTGAGAGGTGGGTCAGAGAACACCTCAGGTTACTTTATTAGTGTTTTACTTAGTAGAAAGAAAAAGTAAATTCATAAAACTTAGTTCTCAAGAATGGCAGCAGAGAATATCTCTTTCAGGAACAACTACTAAGATAACAAAGTTATAAAATGCAAAGGCTTAAGAAGAAACTATTAAAGTTAAGCCTCTGTCAAGGAAGGACACATAAAATAAGACAATGACCCCAAATGTTAGCTGGCAGACTCAGGTAAGTGTGGAGTAATGTTTTTAGAAAAGCATTTTTAAAAGGTAAAAAGTAATTTTTGAAGGCATAGTTTATCCTAAGCTATATTTATGCTTTAACGGGAAAATTATCCAAATTAAAGTACAACTGGATATCCACTTGAAAGTAGAAGAAAAGCTCTTGTAAGGCTAATTTGCAATGTTTGACTACAGGAAAAAACAGACAACTAGTCTTTTTTTTAAAAAAAAGTGAACATTGAAACAGTTTTCCAGGCAGGTGACTCCTAAGTATAAAAACTAAGCAATAAAGTCTTTGGAAACATACTGCTTGAGTGAAGAGGCATATAAATGAATGCATTTAACTTATTTCCCTTTATGAAAATCACTTTCTAATTTTTCTTCTAAGAATCACCTGATGTTTAAAACTATAAAACCCCTTAAAATGCAAGAAAAGAAATTCCTGTTTGAGAATAATGTTTATTCTGATCCCTAACCAGTATGCCATTAGACATTTACCTGCAGGGATGAACAGTAACTGATTAAAAGAACTAGTTAAACACTAACAAAAACACCAAGGGAAAGGGTAAGAAGAAACCTGCTCAGACCCTGCTGTGTGAGGGATCACTTACTGGCAGTAGTCTCAAGAAAGAAGAATGTCCCTCAAAGAAATGAGGCAGGGTTATTTGTATGCATGACAGGATTTGAAAATAGTCCCACTTTTAAAGATGTATTTCAGCAGATGAAATATGTAGAGATGTACTCTATTTTTGGAAGGCTGGAACCAGAGCTACAAAGAATTCAACACCTTATCGAACACTCATCAAGAGGTACTCCTGCAGTCATTTGAATTTTACCTCTAAAGTTCTCTCAGAACATTGAAAATGGATCTACCTCATGATTCAGTGATTCCACTCCTGGGAAACTACACAAAAACACTAATTTGAAAGGAAACCTGCACCCCTATGTTAACTGCAGCACTATTTACAATAGCCAGGATATGGAAACAACCTAAATGCCCCCAAATAGACCAATGGATCAAAATGATGTGGTATATTTACACAATGGAATATTACTCAGTGATCAAAAAAGATAAACACGTGTCATTTGCAGTAACAAAAGTATGGAACTGGAAGGAATTATGCTAAGTTAAATAAATTAGAATGGAAAAGATAAATGCTGGATGGTCTCATTTATATGTGGAATATAGAGAAACCAAACAAAAGGTCAGGAAAAAGTCAAAACTAGCAAATTGATCGCAGAACTGAGGCATACAGCAAAACAGGTGGAAGGAGGAGGAGCCAAATGGTAGGGATGAACACAAGGGAATATGGTGACAGGTCTCAAGGAATATGGTGTCAGGAGAATTACAGGGACTACCACGATGTGAGAAAAAAGTTTAATTAATAAAAAACATACATTCAACAGCAAATACTAAGAGCTATTACATGCTCTTCCTCACCTCCAGACCTGTACCCACTTCCATTCTTGCTCTGGTGGGTTTATCAAGACTACATTACAGTTGAAGAACTAATAGTTATTCAACATTTTTAGGACCTTTTTATCAGCATCAAACTTCATCTTTCTTCTAAGTTTCTTTCCCACTTACATAAACCCAGTGACTGAAAAGCAAACATTTAATTGTATTGAAGAGCTGTGTCATGCTTTATGTACTATCTTACTTTGACCCCTGGGACACTTAATTCAGGGTAACTACTCCATACTGGTTGGTAAATGCTGAAATACCCCCCCCCCAACCTAAATAAACACTGCTGCCTAAGGACCCTCCCTTCCCATCATAATCTCTTGAATATTCCCACGATGCAGCAGTGAAATTACCAGGAGGCTCCAGGATGCTGCCCAGCACTGATATCCAATCTCACTGGTTAAAGCCTTAGCTATTCTGTCATGTCTCTTCATGGCAGTTAGGGACTGTTCTGGTTCCTCCTCACAGCAGGTTAAAACCTGACATTATCTAACTGGAAGGAGAACAGAGAAAGCTGTCTATCCTAACACCACTGAGAGACAATATAAGAGATGGTGAAAGATGGGGCTAATAGGACTACACAAATCACAATAAATCTATGATAGATACTTTCAAAAGAAAGTTAAGAATTAGGAAATGTATACAGAAAGATGGAGTGCACCAAAAAGGCACAGGGAAAAGACTTTAGAGATAAGCATGAATCTAGATCCTAACACCACCTTCCAATACCTTATTTACCAATGGACTCAGTTCTGTCCCCAATGGGATATAAACATCTGTTTGAGATGTACCTTGCATGCTTCCTACACTCAGGAGCTGCTCTAACTTGGAAGTTCCCTGATCCAACCCACTTTCACTAGCAGTAGGGCCAGGATACTATTTGTCAGTGTTGCCCAAGTTAGGAAAAACAGCAAGAGGATTATGACCTGGTATCTGTAGCTCCCACTGGAGTAGCATGCCACAAAATCAAGTCAAACCGGAAGGAAAAGAGCTAGACTTGACGAACTTGCTGAGAGGGTTGTCCATATAAAGAATTGCTCTTTGCTCCATTACTTGTTCTTCATTCCTCCCTTCTCAAATTTACACATTTATGGAACTGACAAGAAGACTGGGGAATGTAGTGGGTAAGGAGACACTGCCCTAAAATACACATTACATTCCAGTGTTGGGAAACCATTTCACTAGCAAGAGCCTGTGTCCATAACTTTTAATTACTGTTTTAGAAGCAGTTATTCTGTTCTTCTGCACTAACTCTAGACCGGTGTATTGGTTTCTCTCTATCTCCAAAGGGAAGTTGGGAACAAGAAATTAGCAATCTTCTTTGGTGGGTGGTGGGTCTTCAATCAAGGAATTGGTAAGTCCTCATGTACTGAAAACAGTAGTGTTCTTGTATTCATAGGCACAGGACAATTCATGGACAGAAAATTATATATAAGAAAACATACTTTCTTAAGTACTTATACCTGTGCACACTGATATATGTATGCTATTCATTGCAACACTGTTGATAGTCACAAAAACCTGGAAATAACAAGAAGTCCAGAGGTGGGGGAATAGCACAAAAAAAGAGGCAGGCTGATCTGCACTGAAACTTAAAAATCTCTCAAACATATCATCCTAAATGGAGAAAAACCGAAAGCCTTCCCTCTGATGTCAGGAATAAGACAAGGGTGCCCACTCTAACCACTACTTTTCAATATAGTTCTAGATGTCCTAGCTAGAGCAATTAAAGCAAGAAAAGAACATACAGTGGATCCAAATAGGGAAAGAAGGAGTAAAGCTATTACTGTTTGCAAATGATATAATTATACATATATATATAGAGAGAGAGAGAAAGAAAAAAATGCTAAGAATTCTACAGAAAACTTAATTAAAATAATAAAGCAGTTCAGCAAGGGAGTACGCTACAAAATCAATGCACAAAAGTCAGTAGCCTTCCTATATGCAAAAAATCTTTCTGCAAAAATTACAGAGATTCATATGGAATAAGAAAAGACCTCGATTATCTAAAAACCTCCTGACCAGGAAAAAAGAGAATGGAGGAATTACTATTCCACACTTCAAATTATACTACAAAGCCATAGTAATTAAAACAGCTTGGTACTGGTATAAAAACAGACAATCAGACCAATGGAACAGAACTGAATCCCCTGAAATAAAGCCACACATATATAGTCAACTAATCTTTGATAAAGGAGTTAAAAACTTACATTGGAACAAGGACAGCCTCTTCAATAAATGGTGTTGGGAAAACTGGAACAAGACATGCAAAAAAATGAACCAAGACACTTCCCTCACACCATGTACAAAAACTAACGCAAAATGGATAAAAGACTTAGACTTAAGACCTAAAACCATAAAATACATAGAGGAAAACCTGGGCAAAACCCTTCATGAGTTACAATTCAGAAATTCATTTTTGGCCACATCCATAGATGGCAAAAAAAATGAAGGAAAACATAAACAGCTGGGACTACATCAAACTAAAAAGCTTCTGTACTGCAAAAGAGACAAAAGAAAAAACAAAAAGAATCCCAACCAAGTGGGAAAAAATTTTCACCCTCCATATAAGCGACAAAGGTCTGATAACAAAGATACACAAAGAACTCATACAACTTAACAAAAACAGAGCAAAGAACCCAGTTAAAAAATGGGGAGAGGATCTAAAAAGAAACTTTTCCAAAGAGGAAGTCCAAATGGCCATCAGGCACATGAAAAAATGTTCAACATCATTAGCAGTAAGGGAAATGCAAATCAAAACCACAATGAGATACCATCTTACACCAATAAGAATGGCCCACATCCAACAAACAGACAACAACAAGTGCTGGTGTGGATGTGGAGAGAAAGGAACACTTTTACACCACTGGTGGGATTGTAAACTGGTCCAACCACTATGGAAAGCTGTGTGGAGGACCCTCAAACTAATGAAAATGGAACTACCATTTGACCCAGCAATCGCTCTTCTGGGAATCTCCCCAAAGGAGACCTCAATGTGGGTACAAAGGGACACCTGTGCTCAGATGTTTATTGCAGCACTATTTATAATTGCAAGAACTTGGAAACAACCCGAATGCCCCCAAAAAGATGACTGGATGAAAAAGATGTGGTATATATACACAATGGAATATTACGCATCAATAAAAAATGACAAGTTTGATGATTTTCTGGTAACATGGATGTACCTAGAAGAAATCATACTGGCAGAAACAAGTCAGAAGGAAAAAAACAGATACCAAATGGTTTCACAAATATATGGATAACCAAATGAAAGTACACAACTGTGGGAGGGGACCAGCTGGAGTGGTCAGGGAGGGGAGGTGGTGGGGGACCCCCAGGGACCACAATGATGTGATTGATATGAAATATATATGTATAAATTAAAATAAATAAATTAAAAAGTAAAAAAAAATCGTTCTGAAGAAGAGGTAAAGAAAAATACCCCATTCACAATTGTACCAATGAAAATTAAATACCTGAGAATAAAATTGACAAAGGATGTGAAAGCCTTAAACAAAGAAAATTATAAAACATTTTTTTTAAAAAATAGAGGAAGATACAAAGAAATGGAAAGACATTCCCTGCTTATGGATTGGAAGAGTCAAAATGGCCATTCCACCAAAACCAATCTACAGATTCAGCGCAACTTCAATGAAAACCTCAATATCATTTTTCAAAGAATTTGAAAAAATGTTACTAAAATTCATTTGGAACAATAGAAAAACCTCAAATAGCCAAAGCTCTCCTGGTCAATAGGAGAGAGAATGGAGGTATTACTCTCAGACTTTAAAGTGTACTACAAAGCCTACTAATTAAGACAGCATGGTCCTGGAACAACGACAACAACAACAAAAAAGACACAGACCAATGGAACAGAATTGAAAGCCCAGAAATAAAGCCATATATATACGACCAATTAATCTTTGACAAAGGAGCAAAGAATATACACAGGAGCAAGGATAATCTCTTCAATAAACGCTGCTGGGAAAACTGGAGCACTACTTGCAAAAAAAATGAATCCAGACTACTCCCTCATACCATGTACAAAAAATAACTCAAAGATAAAAGACTTGGACATAAGACCTGAAACCATAAAATACATAGAAGAAAATATGGGCAAAATACTTCAAGACCTACACTTCAGAAACCTCTTTCAGGATACATCTACACGTAAACACTTGAGGCTACATCAAATTAAAAAGCTTCTGTACAGCAAGAGAGACAATAAACAAAGATCCACAAAGAACTCACACAACTTAGCAAAAATAAAGCAAAAAGCCCATTCAAAAAATAGGGTGAAGAGCTAAAAAGACACTTCTCAAAAGAAATACAAATGGCCAATAAGCATATGAAAAAATGCTCAACATCACCAACAATCAGGGAAATACAAATCAAAACCACACTGAGATACCATCTTACACCAGTAAGAATGGCTCATATATTTAAAAAAAAAGGACAAACAGGTAACAGCAAGTGCTAATGTGGATGTGGAGAAAAAGGAACACTTTTACATTGCTGGCGGGAATGCAAACCAGTCCAGCCACCATGGAAAGCTGTGTGGAAGACTCTTAAACTACTGAAAATGGAACTACCATTCGAGCCAGCAATCCCACTTCTGGGAATCTACCGGAAGGATATAAAAATTACTCATTCAAAAGGACACCTGCACTTGGATGTTTATTGCAGCACTATTTACAATAGCCAGGATATGGAAACAACCCAAATGCCCCAAAACAGATGAATGGATCAGAGTTGTGGTATATGTACACAACTGAATATTATTCAGCAATCAAAAAAGACAAACTATGTCATTTGTAGCAACATGGATGAACCTAGAGGGGATCATGCTAGCAGAAATAAGCCAGAAAGAGGGAGAAATACTGGATGGTCTCTCTTACAGGAGGGATATATGGAAACAAACAAACGGACAAGAAAAAATTAAAACTAACTGCCTGCAGAACTGAAGCATAGAACGGGGGGGGGATGTATAATCAGGGGAGGTATGGGCACAAGAGATCAAAACAATGGTTCACGGGTGACAAGGTGGTGGAACACCTCAGGGTAGACAATGATGTAAAAAATATATATGTGTATATATAACATACAAATAAATAAAAAAATAAAAATAATAGGCAGCAAAAAAAAAAATCTCCCAAACAAATAGGGGGAAAGTGAGTCACAAAATAAAGTAGTATGATTTTTAAAAGTATGTGCCCATATTAATTAAATAGAAACAAAATGGAAAGCATCATATTGAAAAGTTTTTAGGGGTTATCGCTAGAATGGGGAAGTAGAAAAGGACTTTTTCAAACACACGCATTGCTTGTATCCCTCTAACAGTGAGGTGTTTAGGTTATATAAGTGATTCCTTTAAGAAAATAATTGCAATGCAGCTGGAAGAGTAGGGAAGGATATTGCAATGGGCAAACTACAAGAGGCAGAAATTGGAAACAAAGCAGGTGACAGTTTGGAGAACACCAGGAGTGCAAGAAAGAACGCTGCCTTACTAAATTGTTAAGTGAAAGTCAATGGGAATATAGTCTGAGATCAGGCCTTATTGTCCAGCAGGGAAAAGATTTGGTTTCTCATTCCAGTTCCACGAATTACTAGCTATGTCACGTTGGGCAATGCCTTAATCTCTGTGGGTTTCAGGTTCCCCATCTGTAAAATGAAGAGGTATTAACATGCATGTGTTTGAAGGTCCCTTCCAACTCTCATATTCTATCATTTTAGTAATGATTTTTGTTTTGATTATTGTATTGAATGGGTTAATAAGGAGAAGACCTTAATTTTGAAGAATTCCAAATGGCATTTTGATTGCATAGTTATACAAGAAGATCATAAAATGGCAGTACAAATCCTTAGAAAAGTTAAGACTCAGCTCATCGGGGATTATAGGACAAGCTGGGACGCAATGCTTAGCATCTGGCTTACCAGAGCTATAACAAAATAACTCTGGTATCTCTGGGGTACTTGCTGGCCAGAGACTCCAGAAACATCTATCTCACATTCCTGAAGCATAACAACACCATTCTCTACTCTGTGCCATAAATCAGAGTAAGATGGCATTATAAATAATCCACTCTGGATTTATAGCTCTGTGAAAGAGATACTGAAATATTTTTTTTCCTTGAAGGGCCCACATTGATCTCACTAATTAAAAATAAATGGGGGAGGGTCCACCAGATTCAGCTCTAGTAAGTTAAGAAGCTTAGAAGATTTCACTCCCTTCCTTACAAGACAAAACAAACAAACAAAAAAAATGACCAAGTGAAAAGTCATTAACTTTTCTTGGACCCACCATGAATTGAGGTTGCAGTGGAAACTGCAACCCCCAAATCTGAAGAGACAAACTTATCCAAAGGGACATGGCTGAGATATACTTACCTGGAGTAAAAACTACCAGAATCATAAACAGATAAGGACACTTACAGGGCAACTTGTATTGTTCAAGACTGGAGAGTGAGGAACTATTTGAATTGTTCAAGACTGGAAATTGAGAACTACACGGTCTATATTTCTTTATATCAAGGAATTCCATCAAGTTCTCAAGATGAAGGTCCTAGAAAGGTTCCCTTCAGGCTCCACTGAGGGGTAGGGAAGAGTAGTCTTGTGCAACACCTCAGAGCTTTCTCAAACAAAAGCCTATGCTCCAGGGGAAAACGTTTAGCTTAACCCCAAGGAGGAAAGGGTATTCCTTCCACTCTGGACCCACCCTCCCAGTCTTTTTCCACTCACTTGGGGGAAAAAAGCATTGCCAACCAGGGTCTGGGCTTCTAGGAAATAGACTGAGAAAATTCATGTCAGAGACAGGAGTAGGGGGCAGGGAAAACAAAGAGTGCTTCCTGGACTCGACTCAGCTTGAACGTATCACAAGCACAAAGCAGAGGCCCCACAAACACTAAGATTTAATCATATTTTTAAAAATGATCTGCTCCCCCATACCTCACCACCACAGTGCCACAGTATGACAGGGCTAACAGCTGAAAAAGTAGCAAGACATAAAAATCTCTCTTAAGGAATTGTACTTAAGGAAATTCAAAATCAAATGGGGGTAAAAACAAAGATGCTCTAGGAATTTAACCCTCTGGCATTGATAGTTACAACAAAGATTAAACACAGCTGCAACTCCCAGTCAGTTTATCATAAATTCTATAAGGAAGGGTTAAACTAGAAACCAATAACTGAGAAATAGATGGAAAATACCCAAAGACTTATAAGTTAATAATAAGCTTCCAACTAATTCATGGGTCAAAAAATACTCAAGAAAAATTTTAAATGTTTTGAAATAAATGAAAATACAGCAAACAAAAACCTGTGGGGTGAAAATGCAATGCTTAAAGGGAAAATTATAGCATTAAATACATACATTAGAAAAGAAAAAAAGGTCTAAAATCAAAAGATCTAAACCTCAGTCAAGAAGATATATGGATGACAAACAGCAAATGAAAGATACTCAATATCACTTCTCACTAGAGAAATGCGAACCAAAACAATGAGATACCACACATACGTACTAGAAAGGCTAAAATCTAAAACACTGACAAGATCAACTGCTTACAAGGTGCAGAATAACAGCTCTCATTTACTGCTTGTGGGAATACAAAATGGTACAGTTACTTTGGAAGATGGTTTGGCAACTTCTTAAAAAAATTGGACTAAGTCTTGCCAGAATCAAATACCTCTATATTAACCCAACTGATTTGAAAGCTTATTTTCACATGAAAACATGCACACAGACTTTTTGGGCAATGTTAGCCGTAACTGCTAAAAAAGAAGAAAGCAAGATGTCCTTTGTAAGTGAACAGCAAACTATGGGATATCCAGACAATGGATCACTTTCAACAATAAAAAGGAATGAACTATCAATCCAGGCAAAGGCATAAATGAATCTTAGAAGAGGCTTCATATTGGATGATTCCATTTATGTGACATTCCGGAAATGCAAATTTACGAAGACAAAAAAATAAGTGGTAGTCAGAGGTTGAGAAGGGAGGTGGATGAAGGGGCAAAACACCAGGTTGTTAGAGCAGTGAGACAGTTCTGCATGATACTATAGTACCTGATACACTTCACACATCACTATGCATTTGTCAATGCCCACAGAACTTCACAGCACAAAGAGTGAACAAAGAATGTGCACAATTTTTTTTTAAATCCCAGGATGGAATGTGACAAAAGAATGTGACAAAAGAAAGGCCAGGCACGGTGGCTCATGCCTGTAAGCTTCAGCCTATGAAGCGGCCGGGGCTAGAGATTGCGGTTTGAGTCCTGCCTGGGGCCCATAGCGAGACCTAGTTCCAAAAAAAATAGCTGGGCATGGTGGCGTGCGCCTGTAATCCCAGCTACCTGGGAAGCTGAAGCTGGGGATTGCTTGAGTCTGTTACCCTGGGCAACGAGAGCCTGTGGCTCCATGGGCAAAAATAGCGAGACCTAGTCTCAAAAAAAAAAAAAAAGAATGTGACAAAAGAATCAAACTATATTACAAATTTGTGAAATAGCCTTACTGAGGGGAGTAGAAGATAAAGTAACTAGAAATGAATAGACTCTGGAAGACTAAAGGCAAAGAAATTGTGTGTAAGCACTGGCCTTTCATTGACAATGCAAATGTCCATGGAGGGCAGGGGCTGATGATTTGGAATGGTATGGTATTTGGCATGGTAAACAGTGGGAACTGCGTTTCTCACCACAGAGGGTGGAACATTAAAGTTAAGCAAGGGGAGGAGGCTAGAATGATCCATGGGGTAATGGATTACTGCTAAAGCCCTTGACATCACTTCATACTTAGCTTAATGTAGCTAGAGATGTTATATAGAGACAACTACTTACAGAAATGTGGTATATGCATGCGTTGGTATATACAGGTATTTCCCTACTGAGAGGCTGAGGGGACCTAGAAGCAACAACACCCCAATAAAAAGGGGCACAGCTACTGTCCAGATGTTGGTTTTTAATCCATTCACCAAGAAAAGGAGCCAGGGTTTCTTGCAGAAATGGTTGACTCCAGGACTAGGCCAGAAAATCTGTACCATGGGCCTGGGCTACACTGCAATGCTGGAAAGCAAAGAAGTTCTCAAGAAACCACCACCAGGATCGGGGTGTTTCAACCCTTGAGGCAGCTGAAAAAACTCTGAATGGCCAACACTGGACAAATTTGAACAAAATAAACTAATAATAGATTTTAACCCAAAGTATTAAACAAATGAGCCTCTACTGATAGAAATAAGTGACAGAATAAATGGAGGAGGATAGACAAATCTCCCACGCAGAACAACTGCAAATAGTTTCTGTAGCTACCTCGTCCTCACAGAGGTGGAACATAACCCCATTCATTGTTCTCATCTGAGCTCTCAGTGACTTCCTTCTAAAAGAGTACATTCTGAAAAAGCTGAAAAGAAAGAGCAACTTCAAAGTGGGAAGAGTAGAAAACACGACCTCAGGTAGGGCATCAAGGCTAACATCAGCACTGAAAAGTATGTACCCTTGATATAAGAATACTTTACCTCTAGTCTTCTTCCCCAAAACCTATAGCTCCAGTCAAAGTATGAGAAAAATGTGCTGGTGCCATTCATTACTAAACTTAAAACTAGGTCCCCATTTCCTGCCCAACAAGAAAGTTTGGGAGGCTAGAATGGATCAAGGGAGTGAATGGGACTCCCTGGGAACCTCAGGACCCTCTCAAAGCTAGTCACCACCCATCCATTGGAGTATAAACAGAGCCTCAGGCCCCTCACTCTGCACAACAGACCTCTCCCATCTCACCCACTGCTTCCCTTAGCAGTGTACGTCAATAAATCTGCCTATTCCTTTCTTCACCCTGTCTGGTGAATTCTTGCACCATACCTCTGACCTTCACTAGATTCTTACTCACAAGAAAAAAGAGGAGACAAGTCCCAATAGAGAGACATTCTGTAAGATACAGTCAGCGCGCCTCAAAACTGTCAAGGTCATCAAAAACAAAGCAAGTTCAGGAAAGTATTACAGCCCAGAGGAACAGAGAAGAATGGCAACTAAAAGTAGTAAGGCATCCTGGATGACTCATTTCTTAAAACTAAGTAAATCTGAATAAAGTGTGTGCTATAGTTACAACAAAATATAAATAAATGAGGGAAAGATTAGAGGAAACAAATTCTAAATCTGACTAGGTATGTTCCTATGAAGGGAACTTAAAGGAGGACTTTGAAATGTAGACACTATCATAATACACCCTACTTTAAAGATTCAGCATATAAAAATGGCATGGTTTCTACCCCCAAATATGGGCCCCTTCCTTTTCTTCTCTCAAAAAGCAGTAGTAAAGACTGCCCTCCTCTCTGGCAAAGTGGCCACCACTCTCTTATATAATATACTTAGAATAATACAGTTATATATATGTTATATATAAGTGTGTATTACAATATAAGTGCATTAGTCAGTGTATATTATATATGTGTGTATTATATAGTGTATAGTATATATAAGTTTATTATAAATGCATTTTATATATAAGTATATATGTGTATGATATATAAGTGTATTATGTTATATATAAGTATATATTATATATAACTGTATTATTCTAAGTGTACATTATATAAGAGGGTGAAAGATTCCAAATGTCCTTTCCTTTTCCTTTTCTTTTCCTTCCTGCACCATCCACACAATTGCTTCAGTCAGACAGTTGGGAGGAAGCTTAACTAAAGTATGATGGAAGTTTTTTTCATGAGCTACAGTCCGATTTCCTTGTCTCTACACAAATACTATGACCTTTTTTCACAGTGAGACAGTGCAAACAGACTGTTTCCCAACTTACTTAGAAGATTTCATGTACTGCCATGGTTTTCATTTTTTCTTCCCTGGAAGCTGTGTTGAGACTTGCGGAGGTGGCCTGGACATGTTTTCAATGGAAGGGGGGCACAGCCCACTCTTTTGCAAGCCTGGGTTTTGAAGTAATCTGTCATATCCTTCTAGTTTATTATCCAAATTGAATGAGTTCTACTGAATCCCACCCTGAAATTTCTCCAGAACTTATTCCTCATTCCTGTCATCCTAATTCAGGCTTTTTGACTTTTTGCTTAGATTTTTTTTTAAATAGCAGATTAACTGGTTTTTAAGTCTCCAGCCTATTCCTCACTGGAATTCATTCTTTACACTGTCATAAATTCTCTAAAACACAAATCAGATCATCCTATTCCCCTACTTGGAAATCATTTTGTGATTCCTTGGTTACAAAACAAGCTCAAAAGGCTTAGACCATCTGGATCCCTCCCCAGATTTCTCTAGCCCTATCCCTTGCTGTCTGCCCTCCCATGTTCCAACTGCCACGTCTTACCCCCCACCCCCAGAAACTGCACGAAACCCTGTGGGAACAAGGCATCACAAAACTAAGCAGGAAGACGAAGACAAATACCAAGGGCTACAGTCAAATCAAGGAACAGCCCCTAATACAGGTCACTGTCCTTGGATTCTCCCACCCATATGCACAATTTCAAGAGATCTCAGGTTCTAACAATCATGGGGTTTATTTTACAAGGAAAAACAAAGAGCTTAATGTTGCCACAAGGGCCCAGATACTTTACCCAGTTAGCGTTCACCAGACAAGCAGAGTCCTGATCACCTGTCACCAGAAGTGCTAGACAGCAGAGAAGCTCTGAAATGGTCCCCAGGAGTACACCACCAATAAACAGCTCTTAGGCCCAGAGCCTTTGGTGCTCTTGTCAGGCAATGTCACAGACAGGACCGGAGGTTCAGTCTCCACAAAGGTCTTTAGCTATTCTTTCTCTTCTCCGGGAGGCTTCTAGTTCCCTTTCCTTCTTCAGAAGCCAGAAACAGAGGCCTTTTCTTCTCCCTCAGGGCTGGAACAGATCTCTAAGAGACTGGAGTAGTTCTTCCATCAGAGGCTGCAGCAGTTCTTCCTCCAGGCTGTTACTACCCTTCTTGAAACACTAGTTTAAATCCACCCTGAGGGTGCCCCACCCTAGAATCTGATTGGATCATCTTTCCAAAGGCTGATGGGCTCCTATGGCTGACTGGACTATTTCAACAAGACCACTACAGCTGTAGACTTGGTTCCCACCATAAACACCACCCAATATCTCTCAGACCTGGGACATAACACAGACCCCACTCCTTCAATATAAAAGGTTCTCACATGTTGCTATGCCTTTACTTGTGCCAGGATTATCTACTCACTACAGCTAGGGAGTAGTAAGTAAAAACGTACTCTAGGTAGAAAGACTAGGTGGTGAGAGGAAGAAGGGAATGAAAAGAGTATTACTGAAACAGCACTGTGCTGGATTCACATCTAGGTGTGCCATAAAGAATGACTGAGTGAATGAATGAATGAATGAATGAATGAATGAATGAATGAATGAATGGCTGGCCACAGGATCCAAGCTGCAAACAGGCAAGTTACAACAGATGCCTATGAAAATACTTCTGAATTGTTTCCTGTTACTCAACCTTTTTTTCTATTTGCTTCCCCCACCACTTCTTTCAAATCTCCATCTTTATGTGTCTCCTAATTTACAGTCTTATAACACTACTTCAGTATGTTTAACCATGCCATGCATAATTTATTTATTCATTACTCAGAAATCTGTCCCTCTAACCATCTGAACCAAAAGAACCACTTCTACTGCCTTTTAGGCTACTTTTAACTCATTTAATTTAGTGTGTGTTATTGTGCCTGTTAGAAAACAGAATATTTTGTGCAGTTCATCACCAAATATCAAGGATTTTGTGACCTTTTATCTGCTGCTGTAATATATACTGTACACAGGCATTCTACCTTTTATACATTCTACCTTTTCTATCTCTGTACCTCACACTTGTTACTAGCTCTTTAAAAGCTTGCTTTCTGCCTGGAATGCTCTTCTTTCCACTGAATAACCTATCTTTCAAGGCCCCACTAATATACACATATTCCGTGAATTATTTTCTAATCCTTCATGGACAGACACACATACAAAGAATGTTCCCTCTACTAAATTTTCTTAAGAGTCATAGCATTTATGATATAGGATTGTAAAATAGTTAAAATAACAATTGTAATAACAGGTAACACTTATTGAGCATTAACTCAATGGCAAGTATGCTGAGAACATGTTACCTATTATTAACTCACTGAATTCTGAAAATAACTTTAAGTCATACTATCTAAGTACCACCCTAAGTATTCAGGTATCTGTCCAGGTGGCTATAATCAACTTCATGAAGGTCAGGAAGGTGCCTCAAAGCCTTGCTAGTCTCCAGAACCTAGCAACATCTCTGCAATAGTGTATGTCCCCAGTACAAATTTGCTAACAGTGAATTCTGATGGTAGTTTTTCATCCTCTGTCTTTACTTTGAGAATGGTAATCCCAATCACTTAGCTAACCAGATAAAAGATTTAAGTAATTATACAAATTTAATCTTAGAGTGAAGTAGTCTTTTCCAGGTATAAGAAGCAGGACTCACAAAAGAAAAAGGGCAATCTACTTAGTTAAAGATGCTAACTTTTGTAGACTGTTTTTGCTAACTTTTAGTGTTTTCTATAACACAAACTTAAGAAAGGTAAACCAAAATGGAAAAATACATATCAACCTACACCAGACAAAAGATTAACAATAAACAAAGGTTCCTCAAAAAAAAAAATAGGAGAAAAGGAACACTAGGGTCTATGCTACCAGACGAAGGATCTTCTGGGGGGTGGGAGCACTACAGCAACAGTATTCTATAAGCAAACAGCAATGTAACACAATATTAAAGCAATCAAAAAAATTTTTAACTAATAAGATAACCATACCATTAGAAAAATAGTATCATATGAATGGGATCTTCCAGAAAAAGGAATTAAACTAGCTAACATAGGAAAATATGCTTAACCCCATTAATTTACAAAGGTTAAAATGAAAGAATTATTGGGAGTATACTGATTTACTTGATCTATAGTATTGTAAATCTTATAAAAATGAAATGAGAAGAAAAGAAAATGAAAAAGAGAACAATTATTCAGCATCACCACAGCTATGGGAAAGTAAATACTCATGCTATAGAACTGTCCTCAAATACTTAAAAGGTACATATAGATGGAGAGACAGCAATATATAAACACACAATGTTGTCCTTTGCAGCTCTGTTTGTAACAGCAAAACTTTGGAAACAACTACAATGTGCATCAATAGAAGCTTGGTTAAGTAAATTGTTATGACACATGAAATTGTATGCAGTCATTGAAAAGAATGCTGTTACTGGATAACCAAATAACAGAAGAGGGGAATTTTCATTTTATAAATGTATAAAGATCATCATTAATAAACTCAATTATAAAAAAGGGAAAGAATTTGGATACTTTTTCAAAGCAAATAAGCACACAAAATAATATTCAACCTGATAAGCCATTAAGAAAATTAAATTTAAACCATGATAACACTACTTAAGACCATTAGAATGGTTAAAATAAAACTTACTGAGAGTATTAAGAGTTGCTGAGGATGTGGAAGAAGTGGAACTAGTTCAGATGCTAAATGGTAGCATCACCATGGGAAATAGCTTGGTAAACATATTTCCACATGACCATGAAGGTCTACTCTCATGTGCAATACTTAGTAAGAAAAAGGAATGGACAACTTGGATGAATTTTCAAGGCACTAAGCTGAGTAAAAGGTCAGTCCTAAAAAGTGATATCTTATATGACTCCATGTATCTAACATTTCCAAAAAGAGAAAACTACAAGAGTAGAGGTTAATAGTTACCAGGTCAGTAGTTACCAGGGATTGGGGTTGCAGAGAGGCAGAGAGACAGAGAGGAGGAATTCTTGGGGGTGTTGAACTTGTCTCTGTCCTATAGTGGTGGTGATTACAACAAGTTCTGCATGTGTTAAAACTCAAAGGAAATAACAGAAAATCAATGAATATTACTGAAATACATTCAAAATAACTTTTACCAAAGAGAAAACTGTCAGCCTTGATACCTTCTATTTCTTCATCTAAGGGAGGAACATCATCTCTCATGGAGAAATCCATAGCCGTCCCTGGTATGTCCATCAAGTCTTCATCACTGGAGCTGCTCTGGAAGCTACTAAAACTCCCCTGCTGAAAGCCTCTAGTATCCATGGCACCTGTGCAGAAAGAAAAACAGGTGGGTCATTACAAAGACTTCTAAGTCCCTTATCACTTATTCTTTTTTTGTCATCAGCACACATAAGATAAAACTTATCATTGGAACCATTTTAAACTAGGAAATTCAGTAGCATTGTGTATACTTACAATGTTGCGCAATCATCACCACCATCCATTTCCAGAAATTTTTCATCATCCCAAACAGAAACTCTTTACCCAATAAACATTATTCCCCGTCATACCCCTGAAGGCCCTCATAACTGCTATTCTCTGTCCCTATGATTTTCTGTCCTAAACATTTCATATAAATGCAATCATACATGTGTGGCTTTTGTGTCTGGTTTCTTTCGTGTATCACATTTTCACCTATCCTGTAGTGTGGATCATTACTGCATTCCTTTTAGGGTTGAATGATAACCCTTGTGTTGCTCTAGCACAACTTGCTGATCCATTCATAAGTTGATAGACTTTGGGTAGTTTACACCTTTTGAGTAACCACTTATTCTTATGTCTTCATTCATGTTCTTCCTTTTCTTGTTTCCCATGCTCTTCTTTTGACAATATACACATGCATGCAAAAAGTCAAACAGAAGAAGAAGAAATTCAAAAAACCATCCCATTTACCACTGCACCAAAAAGAAAAAAAAATACCTGGGAATAAATAAATCTAACAAAAAAAACGTGAAAGAACTATACAAAGAAAATTTTAGAACACTACTAAAAGAGATAGAAGAAGACATAAGGAAATGGAAAGATATTCCCTGCTCATGGATTGGAAGGATAAATATCATCAAAATAGCCATCTTACCAAAGGCAATCTATAGATTCAATGCAATCCCAATAAAAATCCCAATGACGTTTTTTAAAGATAGAACAAAAATTAATGAAATTCATATCGAATAACAAAAGGTCTCGAATATCAAAAAACCTCCTGACCAGAAAAAAAGAGAACGGAGGTATTACAATTCCAAACTTCAAACTATACTACAAAGCCATAATAATTAAAACTGCTTGGTACTGGTACAAAAACAGACCAATGGAACAGAATTGAGTGCCCCGAAATAAAACCACACATATATAGTCAACTAATCTTTGATAAAGGAGTGAAAAACTTACGTTGGAACAAAGATAGCCTCTTCAATAAATGGTGCTGGGAAAATTGGACTAAGACATGCGAAAAAATGGACCAAGACAACTCCCTCACACCATGTACAAAAAATCAACTCAAAATGGATAAAAGACTTAGAGGTCAGACCTGAAACCATAATATACATAGAGGAAAACTTGGGTAAAACCCTCCAGGAATTACAATTCAGGAATCCCTTTCTGGAAGCATCTATAGATGGCAAAAAAAATGAAGGAAAACATAAACAGATGGAACTACATCAAACTAAAAAGCTTCTGTAGAGCAAAAGAAACAACAGAAAAAACTAAAAGAAACCCAACCAAATGGGAAAAAATTTTTGCCCTCCACAATAGTGATAAGGGTTTAATAACGAAGATCCACACACAACTAAACAAAAGCAAAATAAAAAGCCCAATCAAAAAATGGGGAGAAGAACTAAAAAGACACTTCTCCAAAGAGGAAATACAAATGGCCAACAGGCACATGAAAACTTGCTCAACATCACTAGCAATAAGGGAAATGCAAACCAAAACCACAATGAGATACCACCTTACACCAGTAAGAATGGCTCACATCCAAAG
>PVHY01017768.1:0-30600 GCA_004024945.1 Uropsilus gracilis
AAAGGACAAATATTTGCTGGGTATCCACAGGTATCTGGGGCTTTGAAATCACAGGGTCCCGTGCTTCATTCTTACTCCTTGATTGTGAAGGCAATGGAGGTAGGCACAGGTCTTCAGAGAACTCAGTCTCACTCAGTCATTTCCTACACATCTCCCCTGTCTTATGCTCATGTCTGTGTGACTAAACTATGATGCATCCTAGTCCTGTTGCAACTTTTCCAGAGTAAACTTGTCCCTACTCATCCCCTGGCCTTAGTCCAGGGACCACCTGCTCTGTAAAGCAACTACAGTGACCTTTTACGTTGCTGAGTGCTGGGCTGTCCTCTTCACGAGATGATGGAGTGTGTTAGGGACAGTTCAAGTTCCCTGGCACCTTGCTTCAAGGGGTGAGGCTTCAGACAGAGCAACATCCTGGCCCTCTTTTCCACCTCTGAGCTCATTCATTCCTTACTCACAGAGAAGTAACTGGTATAAGGAACTGGTGAGCTTGGAGAAGAGCCTGGGAGAGCCTGGTACTGCCTTCCTTTCTTTTTCAGATCCGCCCCCAATGGAGAAAACACAGGAATGGCTCCCTGGACACATCTATCATTCAGCAGAGATGCAGTCATCCAACTCTGCAGTAATGGGTTGGGCAGCTGTGGAAGATATAGTTTGGGTACCTAAGCCATATTCTCCGATTCAGCTTTTGCCAATAATAAAGCTGCTCTCTTAATCTCTTAAATGTACCTCTCCTTCAGTTCTGAACTCAGATGATGGAAACATGACTAATTTCTTTCATTCCAAATCCCTCTCAGTTGAACAAAGCATTTATCAAAGATTCTGGGATGGGAGGCTTTTCCTCCCTCATTAGAGGGAAAGTGTAAAACACACTCACTGATGTGGACCACTAGTAATCCTAGTAATCTTGGCTTCCCAGACAGGGAAGAGTGATGTGGGGCAGGTAAAGCCCCTAAATTTGATCAACTGAGGCTCTCCAATCTTTGAGATTAAATATGAAGTGGAATCAGCCAGGTTAAAACCTCTAAAAAGCTTTTTATTGAAAGAAATAAAAACAGATCAAATAAAAATTTCATCAAGCTGATTTTTTTTCCCTCAAGGGTGGAAATAACTGTTCATGTTTTTGTTTACAAAGCTCTCAGGTGTCTAACTGAAAGTGTCGAATGTTGAACTCAGCCAAGTTGCTACTCTGATGTCACCAAACTGCTGAGGTTCAGGCCCCCCACTTCTCCATCAGTGGAGCTGGGAAAGAATGGCCCTACCTGCAAGAAGATGAGAGACCCCATGTCAGATGTCAGATGAGGACTGCTGCTCGGAACTCAGGTGCAAATTTTAACACTACTGAGCTGATAATAGAGGCTGTGGTCCTTAACATCAGCCCAGGGAAGGACAAAGTATAAAACTTTATTTTCAAGATAAAAGTGAAAATAGTAAGAGGTATGCGAGATCTCAGGACACTCACCCATGGGGTGGGGGAAGGAAGTGTAGAATTTCCCTCAAGAGAGTAAATTAAAACGCTTTTTTTTAAAAGCTGAAATGAAAAATCTGTTGATGAAATAAGTATCCCCACTTTTATCATGTAATCTGTCGTCTTGGTGCTTCAAGAGAATTAACTCTTAATTCTAAATCTTCCAGGCCATACAAGGCATAGTTTTCTCTCCCCTGACATTTTTTCTTTCCTCTATGCAGCTGGGAGTGATGGTGAAGGAGAAGCAGAGCCCAGAGATGTGGGAGACGCCCCTGGTTGCAGGTGTGTTGCATTCAGGGCTGGAGGCAGTGGGTCTGCTTGATGGAAAAACAAAGCAAAAAGACAGAAACATTGCTTAATTGCAGTTCCCACAAGGAAATGCCCCCCTTGCTCTGTGGTGTGGCTCAATGTGCTGAGAGGTAAGGTAGCTGCGACTTTGTGCCTGGTGGGGACTCTGGCTCCTGACACTGATCATTCTGGCCATTTGGATAGTGAGGATAAAAGCACAGTATCACACAAGTTGTGGAACTCACTAACTAAAATAATACTATGTGTTCCAATATAAGAACATTCTCTCCCCTTGTAGATTCGGAAGTCCCATTTTTAGAAAGCTTCCCTTGTGGACCCCTCTTTGGGAATCAGCCATTTAGGTTTCTCCCTGGCACAACAGACAGCTATAGAGCTGCCCAGAGGCAAAGTTCTCCTGGAACAGGCACTGGCAGCCCAGAGGCAGAGATGTATCACATACTGGTAATACGGATGACTACCTCCAGGAATTGAGTTGTTCTGATCCAGGCAAATGTGAATGCCTCCACACCTTAGGAGGTATTTTCTGTTCTCATACATCCTTTTATGCATGAGAAAACTGAGGCACAGCGAGACTGAGGCTAAGTAACTTATTCCAAGTGACAAATGTAGTAAATTTTGTCAAGTCCTGCCCTGCCAGGCATGTGCCTGCCTTTATCTCTCTGAGCACCCCTCCTCCCTCACCCCACATTCCTGTTCAGGTGGAGGGAGAGCAGAGCTGAAGAGCCCCTGGAGTGGGGGGAGGAGCTCTGGAAACGGGTGCACCTGGGTCACATTCTCCTACCAGGGCTGTGACCTTTAGTGACTGACTTACTTAACTGCTCTCTGCTTCAGAAACCGCCTCTGAAAATAGAAAATACTCTATAAATTAGAGATAGCAAGGGGCCTCACCACATAGGGCTGTCACGAGGATTCAATGAGGCAATTATGGAACGTGCTTGCAAGGATGTCTGGTATATATTAAGGATTCAATAGATGCTGCTTCGTATGGTCATTATTGCATTTGCCCCTCAGCTAGACTATTCCTGAAGGGAGAAAGAGAGAGAGATGCACCAGTCAGAGGGAGGGAGAGGGCAATAGGCCACCCATGATCATTAGCTCACAGTAATCAGATCTTTGCAGACTCTTCTCAGAAATACATGAGAGCAATTGCTTGGGTCTGCTCAAAGAAATAACTGGAACTTGTGGTCACCAGATTGAACAGCTCATCATAGCTCCCCATCTGTGATTAGAAAGTTGTGAGATACGTGAGAGCTCATTAGGTAAGAATTGATGGAGCATTCGCTGCTTCTGGAGGCAAAACTTGCAAGGAGCATGAGATACTGATGTGTTGCTGGCATTAATCAGACAATAACTTATGGTGATTTTTTGCTTTAAATATTCAGAGCTAAAATTCAAATATCTTGAAAATGAGGATGCAGACTGGAATATGAACCTAAAAAGTAGGACACGTGAACTCTAGTGAAGTTTAAGTTTTTCCTCTCCTTCCGAAGATCATCCTCAGGCTTCAGCTGCTAGGGGGTCTTAAACATATCATGGTTCCTCCTTTCTCCTTTGTATGTGTTTTATATATAGTTTTTATTTCCCAGCATACTGAAAGCAGTTCTTTCTTTTCTCCCCTTAACTATCATTTTAGTGCAGCAGAGCCTGGAACCAGGGGGAAGTTAGCTGTGCTTCTGATAGCTGGGTCCCTCTTGCAGCTCTGAGGTGCAGAAAGCAACTCTCTTCGCCCTTCTTATGGTGAAGGGTGGGCATGGATACTTCACATTGGTCAGGCAGGCATGCCTGACCAATGGCTGCCCCAGCACCACCCACAGGTGCACTCCTGGTACCCCGACCAATGGACAGCAAGGAAGGAACTGACTCAGGACCGTACTCATCTGGTCACGACATGGGCTGCACCAACTGAATTAAACCCAAGCTAGGAAAGCTGAAGATGATGCATTTACCCACTTAGTAGTTGCAAAAGTTACTACAGCAAGGTCACGCGGCAGGGAAAGGCACGTGGAGAGCTTGCTTAGACTGAGGGCCCGCTGGCCACGCAGCAGAAAGAAGCAGATACAAGGGGCGTGGCCATGTCTAATTGAGCTGGTCAGACGGTCTAGTCTTTGTGTGCATCCCCAAGGGCTGAGCGGATTATAGCTCATGCAGATCTTCAGAGTTCATAGCTATGGTTTTAATAGCGCTGAGGAGCCTCTATTGCAAGCAGGTGAACCCAGTTGTGGCTGGTCGTAGTACCCTCCCGCAAGTGGCACTGAGGGCAGCTCTCCAATGGCAGCAAACCATCCAGATAGTGACTGGGGCTCAGGGTGGATGAACCGATGCACCACAGCACGATTCCTGCCATTGCCAGGCCTACGTTTGGGGGAGTGGGGTGAGTGGCGGTGATTCTGGGAGCAATCTCGAGAAGCATGTAGCCACTGCTTTTTAATTTCGAAATTGCTTACTGGGACTGAAACACGGTGACCCGAAGGGACCTTTTGCCTTCACTTTAACAATACAGGCCTGCTTCCCTCTGCGAAGCAGGCTACAAACAGGGCATTTACCTTTAACCTATAACCTAACCTCGAGACCCTCTGCCTGCTTCTTTCTACAAAGCAGGCTGTAACAGTTAATTAGCATTTTCACTGATCACCTTTACCATTGATATGCAAAAGCCAGCCAGCTCTTTCTCAGCTCCCAGCTCCAAAAACTGCAGAAGAAAAAACTTAAAAACAGTTTAAACTCTCCATTCATGGGTTCTTTCCACCATCCCCAGCCTTCTCAACCAAAATACCAAACCAATGCAAGACTATCAGTGCAGACTAATTTATTTCTAACAAAGTGATTTCTAGTTATCCTAATAACTACAAAAGAAACATGTAAGACTCAGAATACTTTAACATTGTCCAAAACCTTTCTCAGCACTGTCCAGAGTCCTTTCCCAGATTGCCCAGAAATCCTCAGTCTCTCAGTCCTGATCATCTCATCAATGTCCAGTCAGAGTCCATCTCCAGATGCTTGAAGGCATATTCCTTTGGCTGCTCCCTTGGCTTGCTCCTCCTTGTCTTCCACGCTGTGTTCCCCTTGTCACCTTCAGGTAGCAGGAACTTCATGGTACTGGACCCAGCCAAGTTCACTTTCTTCTCAGGCCTGTCTTGCACAGCCTCTTGCAGACACAAGTTAAACTCAGCAAAACAAACTCCAACACGGAGTTCAAATCTGCAAACTTCTTAACTGCATCTAGCAAACATGCTGCCAGCCTGGGTCAGTCAAGGGTTGCAGGCCCCCAGTGGCCACATGGCCAAGCTCACATGGCTCACATGTTTACAAGATGGCCGATTCCCATCTCTCCTCCATTGAACCTCCCTCTCTATCCGATCTCCATATTGGAATACTCCTCTTTGTTTGCACACCCTTTATATATCCTAATTTCCCTGCCTTCCAGGAAACCTGTTTCACCTTGACCATTCTTTCTCCCCCTGCCTCTCCCTGAAGGGAAATTCCAACTAAGGTCATTCTCAAATTTTAGCATCTGTCCTTGAAATCTGCAATCTTAAACAGGAGACAATGGGGGGGCACACCCTATCAATGTTGACATTGAGATGATGTTTTTTTTGGACTTGACTGTTGGGTATGAAGACTGGTGAGTTGGAAGCATTGAGTGGAAATAGCTAACGTTAGCTGGAAAGTGGGAAAAGGAAGAAAAGGAAAGAACCTGTATCAGATCATAGAGGCAGATTGTGTATGAAAAAACATCAGTGTTTTTGTGCTCTACTCTGAAGACAAGGTGATGCTGTTAGAGATTTTTTGAACAGAACAATGGTGGGTAGCAATAGCTTTTAGAAATATTACCACAGATCACAGGAGAGAGGGAGGCCCTAGTGATATGTAAGGAACATTCCAGATCTAATGCAGTTCAGGGGAGGGTGCTCCCCTCCCCAAAGCACCTTTCTTTATGTTCCTTCCACTGGGATCTAAGCAGGCAGACCCCAGGAAGTATCACCTCATTGACAGATTCCTTTTCTCTTTCTGACGGATACCCCTTTTCCCTTCACTGTAAAATGCTGCCAAATGGATTTAATTCAAATTCTATGTAATAAAAACATAAAGTAAGGCAAAATAAATGGGAATGCTTTAAGTAATGTGCCCTGGCATCTCATAAAAGCCTCTTATATTGATTACAGAAGAGTGTGTGGTGTAGACTCCAGAAAAAGGGTTTTATGGGGGCTCTGGCAGAGCCATAAAGTGCAGTCCTAACTCTGGTGCCACATTTTGTGCTTGAAATGCTGTGCCCTGCAGAGTGAGTTTTCCTACCCTCTTCAGGGCAGATGTTAAAAGCACAATGTTGTGTTTGCTTCCGCAGCACATATACTAAAAAGCACAATGTTACAAAGCAATTGTTAGGGATTCCAGCCAGCTCTGACCAGACTCCACTTACAGGGCCTAAAATCCTGAATTCTGTCTTCTTATGATGGCAAAGCCAGGAGTGCAAGTGATCTCAGAAGTTAGGAAAAACCTGGTTTTGCACCAATCTGGTAGGCCTGGGGGATTGGTTTTGAATTGGGGTGCTGAACCCCTGCGGTGAAGGAAAACGGTAGCACTGTTCTACCACAAGAACTCCTGTGGGGATGGGAAGATGTCCTTTGAACCCCAGGTCCTCTCTCACATGTCAGATGTTTTCCTCCAACCAGTGCATTTCTGGGAGGCCAACGCTGAACATTGCAATTGTGGCCGGTTCCTGTCTTCTGTAGAGTGGTACAAGGTGCTCCATAAACTGGCCTGGAGAACAGGAACTCTTGGCCAGGCCTGGAAGTCATCTGTAGCTCAGAAAAGGGACATATTTTATGCTGGGTGTGAGACTAACAGCAGTGAGGTGCTATGGGATGTGGGCAAGAGGCTGGGCCATGCGTCTTCTTTGGATGGTTCAGCCTGGCACTAACTATGCTTTTGAGAATGCCCATGGTTTCTTCTTTGTCCACATGCTTGTCAGATACAACATGGGTTTCACTTTTCAGAGTATATCCTTGGGAGATATAGCATACCCTTACCATCAATGCAGGAGACAGCTTGTTAAAAACCTGTATTCATTTGCAGCATTTCCTGTAGAGAGCAAGTTTCTTCCACTAACTCCCCTGCTTCTGTCTGCCTCTGTGTATCTCTCTGCCTGTTCTATATTAACTGATTCTACTAAGTGCTACTCTGTGATGGGCAGGAGGGTCACAAATGAACAAGGCACAGTTCCGCCTGCAGAGCTCAGTTCCATGTGATTTTTAATCAGACATGCACATCAGAATCCCCTAGAGAACAACAAAAATGCCTGGGTTCCACCCAAGACCTACCAAATTTAGAATCTTCAAAGGTGGAACTGACCAGTAGGTATTGTGGCGCTGTTATAACATCAAAGGGAAAAGCGCTAGCTTGGTGGAGAAGTGCAGTGTGGCATGTGCTGGAGTAGTAGTGTGAACCCAGCCCTGTGGGCAAGGAGGGGACAGCAAGTCCAGCTGTGGGAAGAGAGTTGGTGGGCAGGAAAACCCTCACAGAGGTCAGGTTGAAAGAGGTCTGGAAGAATGAGCAGCAGCTTGCTAGGGGGCAACCAGTGCAGGTGAAGCTGCCTAATGAGCTCTTTGATGTTGACAGGTGCACATTGAAGGGAAGATGCCCAGCACAGGGGTGCCACATGAGGTAGACCTCACGGCTGGAATGGAGCAGGACAAATGGGAAGCGCTTTGAAATGGGGAGCCAGGGGCCACCTGGTGCCAGCTTTAGAGGTGGTGTCAACTCATCTGTATACTTATCCTGCAAACCTTGGGAAGACTTCAAGAGAGACATTAAAATCACCTGAAAAGGATGCAGTGGGGGCAGTGGTGAGACTGAGACCATCAGCTGACAGTTCTTATGCTAATTCAAAAGACAGGTCTGCATCTCAGGCAGAGGACTGCATGACTTCACTGGCCACACAGACAGCGCAGCAGGTCCTTTCCAGGTGCGGCCTATGAAAATTCAGTTAGTGCTATTTTATGACCCGTTTCTCTACACTACTTTCACCTGATGTGAGAAAGGGGTTTATCATCCACTGCCTCTGATACCCACCAGCTCCACCGTGGCCCTGAGGCCAGCCTGCCCTTTTCTTTCCTGCTCAGCACTTACCAAGTATTTGTTCATCATTTCTTGCAGGTAGCAATGATAGAATGGTGCCTTCACTTCATGCAAATGAGGCTTTCAAGGAAACAAGCTTTCATTCCATGGTTAAATCAGCAAGCTAAATTTATTATCTTGTGAATATATCCCCTACTTTGTTCTTTACCCAAAATACACAGAACTGGAAAAGAAAATGCAAGTTAACAACAACAACAAAAATGCAGGAGAATTTCCACAGCACACTATACAGTGCTCATAATTACAGTTATTACAAGTTTACATCACTGTTTTAAGTAAAACATTTCTGTTTAGTTGATTTGGTGAGTCATGGGTGGGGGTTGAGAAATGCTATTACTATTAATTTATATTTAATTATATCTAGATTCAAAAAATAATCTACTGAATAGGAATATTCTGTTTTCAGATAATGGGGGAACCCTCCAAACAATTGAAAGATAACATGAATCACATGTTTATGGGAATTCAAGTCTGCTCAAGAAAATTTAGAAATATTTGTGACCTAAAAGGTAAATATGGAAAGAGCAAGTACAAAAATTCAAACAAATGAGGTTAAAGGCCTCATAAAGGTTCAAAACCTTTAAGAAAAAAATGCTGAGTGGAAAATCAGACTTAAAAGCCAAAAACTGAAAAAAGTGACTAAACACTGGGATCTTGTATACAATTGTGTATACTTTAAAGTGTGAGAATACAGTGGTATTTGTAATATGCAATGGGATTACAAATTGGCATAACTGTTATTTTATATTCATATTGCTTATAAAGTGACCTGTAGGGTAACCATCTCCAGTTGTAATGTAACCAATCCTCACTCCCATTTGTAAATATCAGGCTCACCAATCTTCCTGGGTTCTATTTATTTATTTGTTTGTTTGTTTGTTTGTTTATTTGCACACACACATATATTGTACATCATTATATTCTCCAGGGTTCTCCCACCACCACGAACCATCATCTTAATCTCTCGTGCCCCTTCCTTCCCCGATTTTATCCCCCTCCCCATCTTTTGCTTTATGCTTCAGTTCTGTTGACAGTTTTAAATTTTACTTGTCCTTTTGTTTGTTTGTTTGTTTTCCCTATGTCCCTATGCCTGCATATAAGTGAGATCATCTGTATTTCTTTTTTCCTTCTGCTTTATTTCTGCTAGCATGATTCCATCAATGTTATCAAAAATTACTGAAATTCATATGAAATAACAAAAGACCTCAATATATTCAAAGTCTGGCCAGGCACGGTGGCTCGTGCCTGTAAGCTTCAGCCTATGAAGCGGCTGGGGCTAGGGATCGCGGTTCAAGTCCCGCCTGGGGCCTGTAGCGAGACCTAGTTCCAAAAAAAATAGATGGGCATGGTGGCACGCGCCTGTCATCCCAGCTACCTGGGAAACTGAGGCTGGGGATGGCTTGAGTCTGTGGTACCCCAGGCAACGAGAGCCTGTGGTTCCACGGGCAAAAATAGCGAGATCTAGTCTAAAAAAAAAAAAAAATATATATATATATATATATATATCGATATATATGTATATATATTCAAAGTCCTCCTGACCGCAAGAAGGGAGAACAGAGGTATTACAATCCCAGACTTCAAATTATATTACAAAGCCATAATAATTAAAACAGCATGGTACTGAAACAAAAACAAACCAATGGAACAGAATTGAGTGCCCATATATAAAGCCACACATGTACAGTCAACTGATTTTTGACAAAGGGGCAAACAAAAGATACATTGGAACAAGCATAGCCTCTTTAATAAATGGTGCTGGGAAAACTGGACCACTATATGCACAAAAAGGAACCTAGACTACTCCCTACACCATGGACAAAACCAACTCAAAAAATATAAAAGACATATACATAGTGGAAAATATGGGCAAAATGTTCCAAGACTTACAGTTCAGAAATCCCTTTTTAGGACACGTATACCGATGCTAAAAAAAAAAAAAACTGAAGAAAAACAGCTGGGAGTACATAAAATTAAAAACTTCTCTACAGCAAAAGAGATAGTAACCAAAACAAAAAGAAATCCAACTGAAGGGGAAAATTTTGCCCTTTGTGTATAGGTTTTTTATTGGTTTAGCACACCAGGCAGGGCAGAGCAGAGAGTCCTAGGGGGTGGGGCTAGAAAGAAGGTGAGCCCCTCAGCCCTCCAGGAATCTTCACTCTCTTTCTCCTGGCTCTTCTCTCTTGCCTTCTTATGCTCTCTGATCTCATGCACTTGTGCATGCTCTTATCTCACCCCTATAGTCCCTCTCTTAGGCTCAGTTGTGCACACTTATATACTTGCACACCCACTAGACACAATCATGGGAAGATGCAGTAGCACAGGTGCTGACCATATGCACTAATGGGGCATAAAACCTGAGTACATTTCTCCTACACTTAGTGTGGAAAGCAATTTCTAAGCCTCAACCAGTACACCCTCTGCCTTTCAACCTCTAGATCCCCTTCTCTGGTCCTCTGTCTTGCAGAATTTCAAAAAGGAAAGTGGACTGGGAAAAATTGCCTGGAGACTCACATTAGACTCATGAGCCTACATTGTGAGCTTTAGATACATAAACTATAATGAAATCACCACAGAGGTCAGAACAATCCACAAAATCCTACTAATAATTTAGCATTTTCATATCATGTGGAAATTTTAATTTCACTTACCAAAGATACATGCAGAAATGGTATCTATGATGATTAAGATCTGTAACTGTAAAAATATGAAATTTATAGTCTCATAAAATGGTTTGTATAAAATGCAAATGCCCAGCTGGGTGGGTTGAGTGGTGGTCTCAGTTGGGTTCCTGTCTGAGCTCATTACCATTCTGAATTCAGTTTGGGCATTGATTTTTTTTTTTTTTAAAAAGACAGCATGTTATTCTTAAGCATCTTCTTTGATTATCTTCTGAGCGTTGTGATGGCCTCTTCAAATAGTGAACAGCTGTGCAAAGCAAGCACATAAGCAAAAAAAGCATGTTAATTTGAAGGGGTGTTATTTAGGGCATTTTCCTACATTATGACTAAAAGTTCATTCAAGTTTTAGTAAATTAATGTTGTATGGTATGTAGGAGGAGCTAAGCTACTAAGATCATATGTTTATGCACAAAAGAGGTTGGAGGAGACATAGAAAAGTACCAGAGCACATGGAACTAAAGTAAATAAAAGGTGAGGGTAAGATTCAAAAGGAGGTGGGAAAGAAAATGGATGACCTGCAGGTATTGATCCCCGAAGCTTGGCAAGCTCCTGAACACTGTAATTAGGGTCTCCTGAGCAAAAACAATTATCCCTGAATTCTTTCCATTGGCCCTATCCTTCAGTCAGTCCCAAATTAATTAGTAACAGTCCTTTTCTGGGAATTATCCCTGCCCTTATATCCCATGGAAACGGCAGGTGTTGGCAGCTTTGGGTGTTTCTTTTGATTGACCATGTTTCCAGTCTTGGCTGAGTGGAGTTACAATTTAATGACTGCAGAAAGATCAATCTGTTATTCTCCTGAGAATTTGAAGACACTGACACTCTATTGGAAGTATCTGTACCTATATTACCACACAGGGGTGTTTGGCAATCCATGAGATATTTTAGGTTGTTAAAAAGAGTTGGTGAGGAGGTATTATTGACATTCATTGGGCAGGGACAAGAGAAGTTAAATATCCCAGTTATGAACAGGACAATCGAATTGTCTCAGCTAGGCTGCCATTCCAATGTTCCCATGGAAAAATATTAAGAATTTATTTTAGTGGTTGACAAAGAAAAAGTTGGTACAAAGAAAGGAGACAGAAAAATGCGGTGGCAAGAGAAACCACAAACTCATGCCTCCCACTGTGGTGTTGCATTCAGGCCTGGGGTCCCCACTGCAGATGGTTGCATGATGTGTCCCTGTACCCTTCCAGTAATGCATTTTTTAAATTTGATCTAGTTTGAATTGAATTGTTTTGAATTGAATTGCAACTGAATGATTCTAGATTGAAAAAGAGGTATGATTTGATCCCTTCCTGACTGAGGTCAATGTAGGTGAACAACAGAAAGC
This sequence comes from Uropsilus gracilis, assembly GCA_004024945.1. Lineage (NCBI taxonomy): Eukaryota > Metazoa > Chordata > Mammalia > Eulipotyphla > Talpidae > Uropsilus > Uropsilus gracilis. The sequence continues at coordinate 11,924 of PVHY01017768.1, forward strand.
TTTGTTAATGAAGGTTATTAATATTCTAGTTGGACAGGATTCCTTGGTAGTCTTTGTATAACTGAAGAAAACATAATATAGGTATCTCTTCCACAACAGTTTGTAAAATATTTATTAAAAAAAGCAAATGTACTCCCTTCAAAACAGTTATATGTACACAAACACACATATATATGCACATACACACATATATATTTGGGACTCATAACAGCAGGAAAGAAAAGAAGATTTTTGGGAGGGTTTTCATTTTTATTTTGAAACAGAAGCCTAACTTATGTTCAGTCTAGAAGTAAAATGGAAAAATGGCAACCTGCCTCCCCCCAATACCTCCATACTTTTGTACTTGCTATTTCTTCTGCTAGGCACTGGGATACACACCCTTTCTGCACAAAAACCAATTCTGGAAAAATGTTTTTCATTTTTCTCCTTTCAAATAAAAATGGTGTAATTGCATGCCATAAGAACAAAAATACATTTCCAATCTAGATGACCTACTTTATTTCATAGGAGTTATCAGTGAGAAAATTGGCACTATGTTTTCACAAAATATTAATATTGGTGTGTATAGAAGAACTAACATGGAAACAATGGTCTAATTCATCCTGTTGTAAATGAATTGTAGTGTAACAGCATGGGTCCCATAAGTAAAGGTATGTTTGCTTGAGACATGCAAGCCTACTGTGCATCCTAGTTTGGATGACATGGTCATGTTTCCTCCGAGACATATAGACTCTAGGTTGTTTTTCACCAACTTAGAACAAGGAGACAGGCTGGAGTCTTACACTAAGGCAGAGTCTTTGGAAGCAGTCAGCAATATCTTCACTTAATTAAAAAGAACACTTGATTTGCACTCAACCTCAGGCTGAGCCAGGGGCCAGAGGAGCTGCAAATGCCTCCCTGCCTTTCAGGAGGTCAAATCCAAAATACTTGTGCCTTATCAGTAAGCAAAGCTAAGATCTTTTCTTAAGGATATAGATTCTAGCAGTAAAGAGAGTGAACTATAGACTCTACAAATATATATCCTGTCACATGTTAGAAAGTGACCATCATGAAAACTTGAGAGTAGTGTAAGGAGATGAGGGGTGGGTGGGTGGTGGATCCTGGTCACAGAGGTAAAGATGGCCACCACAGTGGGTCTTGTTTCTCTTCAGCATTATGGAGATAGAATTTCAATTTTTTAAGTTTAAGGGATACAGCAAAGTGATTTGATATATGTAGAGGCTAAATTTCACTGTGTAAATTTTTTTATCATTATTTCATTTGATTGCCCAATGTGGCTAACTTTAATACTTAACAGTGATTTGACATATAATTTTTTTTACTTTATGACAATGCAGTAGTGACTTGCATTCACTATACTTTGACTTTTGATTTTTTCTTGGGACAAAGATACATGACAGGTTACCCTTCTGTGATGTTGGGCAGTGGCAGTGAGATGAAGCTCCCATCAGCTGTGTGACCAGAAGGTTCAAACAAATGTACATGCTCTCCTTTATACTATGTTGCTAACATTTCCAACTTACTGTATTTTTGGCTTAAGATGGGCTTACCACACTCATTCTGTATAAGTCAAGCACCATCTTCACTGGTTTTCAAATAACTTTTTAACGGATGTTCATCTACTTTGGGGTCCTTGGTTACACTGGAAATCTGGTTCAGCATACCAGGTCCTTAAATTCTGTGTTTTTGTTCAATATCATTATGACATCCATGAGAAAAAACAATCCTGGTAGATGATGAATCAAGTAATTGTTTCATTTAGAGTAAAAGTTTCTGAGAACCCACGATAAGCGAGGACTTACTATAGGTCTTGGGTGACATCTGAGATCCTGCCTTTCTAACAAACTCCCAGGGGCTACTGCTATTAGTCTGTGTCTTTATTAAATCAACTTTTATTGAGTAAAGTCTTGGGTGTGGGATGATGAGGTTCAATAAAAGACCGCAAGGGACACTGAAATAGAGTTTCATTATCCACTGGTCCTGACATGCCTTGTGGGAGCCGAGGCAGGGAACAGGCAAGGGTTGGTGGGCAGATTATCTAGAAGTATGGGCTCAAGGCTGGATCTCTCAATTCGAGTTAAAAGAATGAAGCTTTTAGTAAGTTTGTTGGGAGGTTTTATCTGAGCAGTGCAAGGGACAAGTTGCAGGAAATGGGAGACTGTTCACATAGGGTCGTAGGAGAAATTACACCAGGAACTTAATGTTTCCTACAACTCAGGGCTGCTGTGTGGGGTGTGTGTCTGCAAGCAGCTTATGTTTACTTAAAGCCAGCACAGGGCACTTGGCCACACAGTGTGAATACAGAGGCGGCATTATCATGGAGTAGTTTAGCTGAAAGTTTAGACTTGCTGTTTCAACCATACAAAACAGGGATCAAGCCTCCCAATTCTGTTGTTACTTCCCAAGCACCCAACGCTGGTGTTGTTTGAACAGTTGCTCTATAAATATGTGCTGAATAAATGAACTAAGGAGTGATACAACATCGATGTTGAGTGGTATCAGAGAATGGCGAGGCTATGATGATTGACTGTCTTAATGGATTCCTTTTCAGAAGCAGGGCCTCATCACAATTATGTTCGTTTGCACTTCCCTATAATAACATTTAAACCGTACAGAATTAATTTAGTTTTAAATGAGGGTGTCATTAGTGCTCCTGAAAGATTTCTTGCCCTGGAATTTTTAATGAATTCATCATGAATTTAAATTTGTTCTATCTACCACCCCAGGGCTGGCCCTGTGCTGAGAAAATGACCCATCTACTATAATTTGATTGGTGCTGAAATGGACCATCTGCTCAAAAACACTTTCTGCCCTGACTCCAGAAAATTTACCACTATAGTTTTGCTTAATAAATCAACAGATAATTTGATTGATATTTAAGTAAATACTTATAAAATACCAAGAACTTGCCAAAAATTATAGGATATAGAAAGATGAATCAATTCTTGCTGTAAGGATCTCTCAGCCTGATATGAAGATAAGAGATGCGTATTTAAAGATGCATGAATGACACAAAGTTATTTGTAGAAACCCTAAACTTCTGTACAGAGGGGTAATAGGGTAATTTCCTACTTCCTTGAACTTTGTGATTGCTAGGGAGTTTAACTGGGGAGGGAAAATGTGTGAGGATATACGTTTGTATCTGTGATTATAGGGACTTTGGAGGTAGATGATGGTGGATACAAACTGACTCCAAGTAAACTTGTTCTTTCTAAACTGGATTCCTCTTACACAAAATAGTGACAACCTCAACTGGTCTGAGAATGGCTGCAACAGAGTATTTAAAGCACTTAGAATACTGTACTTGGGGTAATACCTGAGCAGACACAGCCCCAGTGTCAGTTCCTATCCCCTGATCATTTGGCTTCAGCAGAACAAGCTGTGAGCATCACTCTTTCCACAGGCAATTCCAACATCAAAAATCTATCAACCCTCAAAGTGTCAGATACTAGATTAGATGTTGGATATGGTGACAACTAGATCCATGTTCCTGTTCCCACAGTCCTGCAAATGACATGGACAAGTCAGCAGTTATAGTACAGTTAGCGTTGGGTCTGGGGAGTCTGGACGCAATTGGGAGGGTCAGAGCTAAGTCTGCAGGGTGACAAGGAGTTGCCTACAGCAAAGTCATCAGGGTATTTCCCTAAGAGGCAACAGAACAGGTGAATTGTAGAAACCAAATTGTACATGGCCCTGCAGGAGCAAAGTACAGGGAGTGGGATGGGCAGAGAAACCAGCTGGGAGGTATTCTGCCATCCCTCAGAGAGTGAGGAAGGATAAGGCCAAGAGTGAAAACAAGAATTTTCCTGAGATGGGCACAGGAGAGCTGAGGATCCTTGAGGTGACCCCACTGTTCGAACTAAAGTTTGAGAACCACTGCTCTCTGTCAATGCGGAAAGAGCTAGATGTTTCTCTAGACAGTATGACAACACTCTTATCCCCTCCTGAATGCAGAGCCCAGACTGTGTGCAGCAAGGAGACTCAAAGAAGGCCATCTCAGGGAGCTCACGTGCCCACGTGTACAAGGACCCAAAGGTCCTTGGGGAGCTTGATTGACTGGGAACCCATTTGGGACATGGAACTGAGTCACACTTTCTCCTGGTATGGGCATATCCATTGTGGACTTCCAGGGCCCCTGTGGCATGGGTGCCATGGTGCTGCAATGTCAAGGTCATGATCTCAAGTTGATCAGCCTCCTGGATGCAGAAAGTAGATGTGATTTTCTTCCCTTCATCACCCCAGCCAACTCTGTGGGTGCTCACTGTACCCCAACTGAATACAGCACTTCTTCAAAGTTGATTTGCTTATGCATGAACAGAATCACACAAAACCCATGTTGTCCTTCACAGGCTGAGTGCAGTTTAGTCATTCTTTTTGTAACACTGAGAACTGTGATAACGGGTATTATGCCGAGAGAGAGAGAGAGAGAGAGAGAGAGAGAGAGAGAGAGAGATGCTTATTTTATAGAGGAGTAAGACTCTAAACAAGGGGTCATATTCATCAATTTGACAATAATCAACATAATAATCAAAGGTGATCATCACTGCTAAAAGGAGTTAGTCTAGAAATATGAAATTCTGTGATAGGTGATCTAAGCACCTTAGATTTTTCTCCTTTTGCTTTTCCCCACATTCCACATCTTCCCTCCTATCTTCCTGTGCTGTGTTACCACTGCTATTTCAGAAATGTGGAAATTTTATCCTGCCTGTACACTCTCAGGGGCTCAGGTATGCATTTGTTTTGTCCTTGAGCTGCGCTTCCTATATGAGTCTCATGTGGCTATTTAGCATTTGAAGTATGGCTTGCTCAACTGAAGTTCTGAAATTTTAATTTATTTTAATATGAATTTAAACACTGAAACAGTGGAAAGTAGTTTTTCATTAGTTACAACTTTATTGCTTCCTTAGGACCACATTTCACTTTATCCACTGAAAATTTACCACCAGAACTGAGATGTGCTATAAGGGTAAAGATACACTGAGTTTCAAAGACTTCCAAAAACATTAAAGATCTCCTGTATAGTTTTATATTGATTATATGTTGATATGATAACATTCTGAATATATTGGTTTTTTTCTTAACTTTAATTTTTTAATTGATTGCACATACACACACATATATGTTTTACGTTGTTGTATACCCCGAGGTTCTCCCATCACCTTATCACCTGTGAACCATCATCTTAATCTCTTGTACCATTCCTTCCCCATTTTTACTTCCCTCCCCCTCTCTTGCTCTATGCTTCAGTTCTACTGAAAGTTTTAAATTTTACTTGTTACTGGGTGAATTTTTGACTTCACCTGTTCCTGGCCTTTTGATGTGACCACTGGAAAATGTGAAGACACACCTGGGACTGTTTTTATTTTGCTTCGGCAGTGCTGACCCTCCCCTCCTCTTCCCCCCCCCCCCAACCTGTGAGTGCAGGGTGGAGGGGTAGGGTAACCAAGCTTTCATGGGGTCTCTCAGCAGCCAGAGTACTGTTGATGGGTTGGGACAAGTTTTCATTTCTCACCATCCTCTTTCTGCTTCCCAAATGTCATGCTCACAGACCACAGGGAGGATGCTAAGCCCTTGCTGGGTGGGAGAGTGACTGCGATAAATGGGAAGTATACCCATTCCTTCTACCACTGCCTGCCTTCAAGGCCTCTTCCTGCACTGAAGAAAGGGGTCTCCCCTTCCTTTCCTGCCAGGGTGGTAGGAATATAGGACAACCACTCAGACCACCTTCTAGGGCCCCTTGATGACTGGGGTTGTCAGTTGACTACATGAAACTACTTCAGTCCCATCCTTGTCGGAAGATGGTGTCTTTGCTCATATCCTGATACATGAAGAACCTAGAGAGACCCTAGTCTGCTGGTAGGGGTAACTGATGCCTCTAGAACTATCACAGGAACCCAGAGAGAGGAAAAATAGAGAGCTGTAACTGAAGGAAGTCACCAGGACCTGGGACAAATGTGGCTCAACGTTTATATGGTTTAAAGGATAGACTTACTAAGGAGTAATGCACAAATATCTTCTATTTTTCAATTTTACAAAATACATCATGAACACATTTTTAGGATTCCTCCAGGACCCTTGGTGGTGGTGGTGGTGGATGGGAGGGGTGGTTGTCCTGAGTCCCCACCCCAGAAAAACTAAGATATTCATAAATCTGTGTTTACATCACCAGATAATTTCAATGCCTCCTCCTGTTTGAAAACCCCTGGGGTCATGGTTAAAGCATGGGTTCTGGCTTATGGCAATCTGAACCTGGTTTTGTCCTTTATTATCTGGAGGATCTTGGAAAGTCACTCAACCACTCTTAACCTGGTTTCTGGAAAAAAAAAAAAGGCAATAGTAGAACAGATCTCAGAGGTTATTGTGTGGATTAAGTAAGATGATGTCTGGAGTGCTAGGCACAGACTGCTGAGTTTTATGTGCTTAATTGTATACTCTGTGCATATTCTGTCATATAGGTAGTAGTTGGGAGGTGAGGAAGAGGGGAGTTGTGGAGGTTATTTTTAGTTGGCACATGACAAAGGAGTTCAAATGTGACCCTAGACCCTTTTATCAGGGTCTGCTTTAGGACCCTGGGCTGCCCTTCCTGGCTGTAGTAGGGAGAGTCTTTCCTCCCAGGTCACTTGACCCTTGTCCTTTTTTAGATACCCAGGCCAACCTTCTGAACTGGTCAAGTAAATACAGTAAACTTAATGAGTCTCAACTCTTGGAGAATCATGACCTCCTTAAAAATACAATGGGAGTTAGAGTCTTCCTGTTAAAGTTTCATTTGTACATAGCCCATGCTCTAAACTGACAGCTGGTGCCATCAAACCTCTGCCTGGTCCCTCTGTGAAGAACCCTTGAGGTGGTATCTGCCACATAGTGATGTTTCAGAAGGAAGGATGGTGGTGGGGAGGAGAGTAGAGGGAGAGATGTGCTAATTGTTAACTTGCTGCCTATATGGATAATAGAAGTGAGTTTTAGCACATGCCTTCTGGACTCATCGCTCCAGTCAGTGCCTTTAAGAATGGGAAAAGTAGGCACTTGGCAAGGAATCTCGTTTGGGACATGGGGTGCCTTTTAGCACCTTTCAAATCATATCACAAAGCATTCAAACTCTTGTGACACATAAGGAGAGCCCTGTGTGGAAATGTTCATTCTAAAGACATTTACAATCCCAAAAGGACTGTTAGAGGCTGAAGATTATCTAGTGCTGATAAAAGTACAAATGTGGTTAAATTTTCAAAAATGACAAGTCAGAGATGTGTATGACATGTTCATTTTCCAGCTTGTATCTGTCCTTCTCCCTGAGCTCACAAGGCTGGTGACATGTTTGTGCTGTGTTAGCCATTGCCAGCTGCAATTTACAGCCTTCCTGGAATCACACTTTGGGTTGACTGGGCAGAAAGAGATTCATGATGACAGCCTTTGTGGCTTTGGGCATTTCAAGTCCCACAGATGATGTTGCTGGGCTTGAAATTGGATCAGAAAGAAAATAGGAACAAGATAACAACACCTTCCTCTGAATAGAAAGGCCCTTGGTGAGGGCACATGGACATGATGTATCCATCGTATCACAGGATGGGAGTGTTCACAGGTCTTTCCCAGCACCCCTTCTAGCTGCCTCCTGAAATGCTGGGAGTTGGATACTGAGCCTGGAAGCAGAGGGGCGGGGCCTGGCCAGTGTGACTTTCAGCTGATGGTGCACGGGGTCTTCTGGGGCAAGTTCATCGACAGACATCAAATGCCAAGTTTCATCCACTTAGGCAAGACAGGAAGAGAAGGGCTGCCTAGAGGTGAGAACAGAAGTCTAGGCAAGAAGGAGGGACAGGTGTCCTTCATGAAGGAGGTAGGTGGGCCTGGAGTGAGAATGTTCTGGAGCCTTTCGCTCCTCACACAGTCATAGCTCTTCATGAGTCAGGTTAGGTTTCCATGATCCAACATGGCCAGGAGGTAATGGGATTCTACTCCTGCGATAGTCCCTCCAGCCTCCTGACCCCACATTAAGGCCAGCACCAGTGCAGCTGCACAGGGGTGCATGAGGGTCACCCTGTTCCATGGATGCTATATGAGCCGAGACCTGCCACTTCAGGCCAAGCACAAGGAAGAGGTCCTACCTTCCCTTAGGTTTTTCTGGGGAGTGCCAGAGAAGCTACTGGCTTGGGAAGTTCTAAGACTCTCTAGAGTCTCTCCTTCTAGAGCTCCTTTCTCATAAGAGCCCCTAAACACTGACCATGACCTTAGAAGGAGAAAGGAAAGGGAGTCCGGCCACTGTGCTGGCCACTTCTGCCCAGATGTACCACTGCTTTGGAGCCAGCAGTTACCATGGCTTCCTTTCCCTGGGATGGGGAGACTCTGAACTTTGGAGCCTCCCATTTTCCCATGTGAGAAGGCTGAACTCTCAGGTATGGAGACAAGTGACTGAGACAGAAGATGTAGCAGCCTGGCAGATAATCAAGTGTGAGACCTACTGCTTTCCATTTTGTTCCTGTCCCTCTAGGAGTTAGAACAACATTGAGCAGGCTGAGGGGTGCTGGTCAGGGCAACTGACAGCCCAGAGTGTAAAGAGCCAGGTGCAGAGTGCGAGAAGGGACAGACAAGAGAGATTGACACAGTCTAGATTGCAGGTTACCAGAAGCATGACTTGTAGCGGTTTATTACCCTGATGGCCAGCTTTTTATAGAACCCAGGGCAAGAGGGAAAAAAGTGGCCAAGAGAATGTTTTATGACCAATTAACCAAGGAAGACTAATGACTAGGGTACAGTAAAATTGGGTAAAATATTAGTTCCCATGAGATAATGGCCGGCAGGGAATTCACCCATAAATTTGTTGGTATCTCCCAAGGAATGTTTCTTAAGGTAAACATTGGAGGAATAGAGAAGCTGTTTTCTGCTCTCCAGATGTCAATCATGCCAGACCTTCAGTGTTCTGAAGACAGTGTTCTGAAGACAGATAAGAATGAAATGAAGTATTCCTCATTTCACAGCATGAACCCAGTTCGGTCTCAGCTGGCAGCCTCTGACACACAGTACAGAGAAAAGGTCAAAGAGTTTGTGCCCTCTCCTCCCTAAGTTGTGTCACTTCCTTGACATCTTTCTCTCTCTTCACATGAGGAGCAGATAACCATGGCTGGTATGCTGCATTCCATGGACTTGACTCTCTATGTTTTATAAATTAATCCTTGTGAAAACACTGTTTTGGTATTGGTGAAAGAGTACAAAAAGTTAAAAGGTTGCTCTAGGCCCCAGAGAGATAAGGGCTGGAGTCACAGAGGTAGGCTGGCCTCAAAATCTAGGCTGTTACTAGCCTACCATCCTGTGGTTCTCAAAGTGCAGTCCCTGGACCAGGAGCACAGGCACAAGCTGGGAATTTATTAGAAATACAAATTCTTTTGTGGCTCCAGCTGTAGAATTACTGAGTCGAAAGTGTTGGGGTTGTGATGACTCATGTCTCCAAGCCCTAGAGGAAATTCAGAGCATACAAGAGTTTGGGAACCATTGCCCTTGTATCTTCCAGTTTAACTCCATTAAAATCATTGTAGATTTGGCTGTTGCCAATTACATCTTGTTTCCAAGAGTACTGGAAAGAAACTGATGGGAAATATTGATGTAGAGGTGAAGAGTAGAACTGACTGGGGAAACACAGGCCCATTTCCAGGTTCTGATTGAGAGACAAGGAACCACTGGCGCCAGGGAGAAATCTGGGTCTCAAATGGGCCTTTTTCCCTGCTTCTCCCCTTTGACCTGTTCATGCAAAATGGCTTCTTAAAACCTCTATTAGATTGTTGTCAGCCCAGCAAGGCCTTAATCATTAATAATGCAGGTCAGCTCGAAAAGCTTAGAGGCACTCATTTTATTCTGCTTCTTTTGTTCTTTCTTAGATACAAGGGCTCCTGCCCTCTTGGAGCCCACAGTCCTGGGAAGGCAATAATAATCACAGCAAGTTACCTACCCCCCCCCCCAAATCCCCATGATGAAGGGCAGGGTGAGGGGAAATACAGAGTGGAGGGAAACTTAGAGCTGGTGATGTCTTGGAGCATGGGCCACTGTAGCTGAAACCTAGAGCATAAGAAGCAATGACTCAACTCTCCTGAGTCAAGAGAAGGCATGAATATATGCTACTGATGGTTTGTAATTCTTTGAAATGAAATGTGCCTTTTTCTGGAAAAGAAATTTTTAAAGACCCTTTTCACTTGTATAGTCATGTGTCGCTGAGTGACAGGGATACATTCTGAGAAATGTGTTGTTAGGCAGCTTTGTCATTGTGCCAGTGTGACAGAACAAGCTAACGCAGACCTAGATGGGGCTTCTACACATCCAGGCTGTCTAGGGCTCACCATCATGCACACAGTCCATCACTGACTGAAATGTGGTGGTACAGTACAGGACTGTAATTTACCTAAACATAAAATTTTAGAAAACTAATTTATAGTCCTAATTGGAATATAGAGGAAACAAATGGAAAGCAATTTAAAGAAAATGATATGTATTTCTTGATACAAATACTCAAGCACAACTATACTATAAATGTGCTACAAATGCAGTGAAGCAGGCAGGAAATTGTACCTCTTGGTAGAATTATAGTGTGTGGTGATGATGATTGTGTGTTATGTCGGCAATGCAAACACTGTGAACAGCATTGCCAACAGTGCTGTGAATTTCTAAAATGATGGACAATGTTGGTCATGGTCCAGATAAAACAAAGTGTAATCATTCTGTGATTTACATAGTAACTGTGTCCTTAGAGGAAATTTTAGTTTGTGCAAAAAAAAAAAAAAGTACTTTGTGTTTGTTTTTAAAATGGAATTTGGTGTAGGCTTAATTCATTATACCCAATTTTTCACCTGTCTCATGTATTGGGACATCACAATGACAAAGATCACAGGGGAATTCTTTTGTTGTTCCAGACTACTCTGGTAGTTGTGGACTACCTTTCATAGTCTTCATACCACCTCCCTCTTCTGCGACACTAGAGTCCCAGAACTTCTAAGAAGGCTCTCTAGAGGTGGTAATAGCCTCTCTCCAAGAAATACCAAGCTGCAGAAACTCTAGAACAGTAATATCTTACTGTTATCTGAGATAGTGAGCCACATATGTAACTTTAAACTCTTAAGTAGCTATGTTTTAAAAAGGAAAAGGAACCAACAAAATTAACTTGAATAATATTTCATTTACCCCAGTATAGCCCAAATATTATCATTTTACCGATGCAATCAGGGTGAAAAAATTTGTTTTTTTTGTACTAGGTCTTTGGAGTCCAGTGTGAACTGCATTTTATACTTAGAACACATCCCAGTCTAGACTGGCTGCATTTCAGAGGTTTTAGTAGTCACATGTCTGATGGCTGTCAGTTGGCTTGTGTGGCTCTAGGGATTGTTGGAGGGTACCTGCCATTAACATAGCTGATGCTATGCATTGATAATAGCTAGGAAAAAGGAGTTCCTGTTGTTTTGGAATTGTAATTTCAACATTAGAATTCATAGTTTTCTTTCAGAAGGATGGAAGGGGAGGAGAAAGAAAAGCAAGGCCTTTGTGATATGAGATGATTGACAAGGCTCACTCCTAAAGGAGGGAGGGAGACAGAAAGGAAAGATATAAAAAAGGCTTAGAAGAGGAAGAAAGGATCCAGTCACTTTTGGAGGAGCATGGGGGTCCAGCCATGATGGTATGGCCAAAGTGGTCTGGGTCCTGTAGCTTTCAGTCCAGGATGGTGAACTCATAGCCTTAACATGCATAAGCTGATGTGTGCTGAAGGTGTCTAAAGAGTTTGGAGATTTGAAATTGGTGTTGGAGCTTGTTTTATCTAAATGCTTTTGGAGAGGCTGTGAGCAAGGCCTGAGAAAATGGACTTTATGTTGGTTCCTGTATCTTGGAGTTTTTCTACTGCTAAAGTTGAGAGGACACTGAAGAAGAACACACCATGTCTTGGACCTCATGTTTGGAGGAATCCAGAACAGATACCAAAGGGAGAAAAAAGAAGAGCTCTGCTTTTGCAACACATGCTGTTTAAGTCATATTAATTGGACAGGCGGTACGGTGACAGGGACAAAAAGACAGTTTTGGACATATGATGTGGTAACTGGTTTTTTTCTTTTGCTTATCTTGTAGCACATGTAATGGGGTAACCAGGGTTTTTACATGCTTATGTTGTAGTACATGTTTAGGTAATGGCTTTCTTACTTGCTTACTTAGTAAAAAATAGTTTGGTCACTTTAAGAGTTTGGTCTGGCTTTGGAAATACATAGCAAGGCAGCTGCAAGGTGGCAAAGAATCCAAAGTTAGAAGCAGGTAATTGAATGACAAAGGTAACTAGTATGTGGAAGTTTAAGGGTTAATAAAAGGCTCTTGCCCATTTTGTATCAGATTAAAAAGGTAAAGATTTTTTTCTGGTTTAGGGAAAGCTGGAAAAGGATTTTTAGTAAAAAAGCCTGCACCACCCGCCTCCCCCTCATAACAGGATGACAAGTCCCTTTCTTCAGTGCAAGGACTTCTCTTTTGAATCCTGAGTTTCCCAGAACTGTCATATTTGGAAAAATACAAACCAGGTCTTCCAGAGAGGTGCATGAAGACCTGCACACCAGGCCACCCTGAGCTGCAGTGGATGCATAGCTTGGTATGAGCCTGGAGCCCAGGAGACTAGGGCTCTGCCACACCACTGTCCAGCCCTGGCTCCTTGCTATAGAGATGTTCACATTCACAATGAAATGCTAACTGCATAGCACAGTGCTGCCTACAAATTGAAGGCCTCCTTGAAAATGCTGGAAACAGATGTTCTGAAGACTTTGACCTCTCATCATTAATTTTAGAATTTAAATGCCTGTTAATTTTCCTCTTTTATTGCTGAGCTCCACACAGCCGCATGCTCAATGTCAATGGAAATATCCTTTGGAGACATTCAATATATCAAATCTGAAGGTCGCTGGATTTGGTATTTAGAGGAGAGGACCAGGAAACAGTGGCAGGGAAGCACAGAGCGAGGCTGAGAATGAAAGCCTGGAAGAAGTCCCGGATGTTCACCTTGGCCCATTAGATGTACTACCTGGGTTCATGGAGAAACACACTGGGTATTAGGAAAATTGAGAGCAGTTATTTGAAGGAGGCTTACTCATTCTCTGTCTGAAGCTTGTCTTTCCCCAACGAAGACCAAGAGTGGCATGGGGACTACCTCCCAGCAGTGGACAGCATGTGGGCCCTGGACTCAGTCTAACCTGGGTCCTTACATTTTATCCAGGAGACCTTGGGCATTTACTAGGGTAGATAAAGGTAAGAGCCACTGCTGCAGGTTCTGGAGAATTTCCTGGTATAGTAGACATAGTACCAAGCACTGGGCCTGGCACACAGTTAGGACTTAGAGTGCCCATTCTGATAACTGTTTAACTCCTGTTCTCAAAGCCTTGTTTAAAGAGCTGATGGTGCAGTGACTGCTATTTCTAAGAGCTTTAGTTTTGACCACCTTAGACATCTCCCAGCAAGTTCTCTGGGAAATGGAAGCTGTTTGAGCTTAAAACCTCCGAGGCAAAATCCAAGATGGCTTCCTACTTGGGACAATGGCCCTAGAAAAACCGAGACCACACCCCACCACTGAGGCCCCCAGTGGTGATTTCATCCCTTCTCACATGTAATCACTAAGGTCTCTTGGGTTTTGTCTTTTTTAAACAGTTTGCTGAAGTGCCCTAGTTTGGGCTTGAGATTTCAGCCAATTTTTGTGAAGAAGAATGATTACTCTTTGTCAGTACTTTGGAGATAATACAGTTTCCTTCACAAAAGAAACACCGCTAGGGCTTTAACATCTTTTCTTTAAAAAGAGGGAGAAAAATCCCTCAGCAGCTTAAAGGATTTCTGGCAAAGCTCCAGAGCATGCCCCAATGCTCACACTGTCATTTTTGCCCTTGTCATTTGGCCCACTCCTGGGGTGGGGGACACACAATCGAGGGGAAGGACATGCTCCCCTTCAAATCCTGTAGGCCCTGAGAGGGTCTCCAGCCAGCTGGGGAAGGGAGTCTCCTTAGTGGCCCAAATATCCTTCAGGAGCAGGGCCTTCTGATGAATGACCTGACCAGAGTCACCTTTCCTGCTTCATCTTGGGTCATCTTGGGTCACCTTTCCTGCTTCACCAGTGTTGACTTCTGCACCAGAGCCAGAGGAATAATCACTACAGACTCTTAAAGTATGTGCTTGCTTTTGGTGTTATCTCTCCCATTTTTATAGCCATCTTGGGTCCAGGCAGAGACAGGAAGGCCATCACTCTTGTAAGCACAAGAGTGAAAATCCAACAAGTGTTGGAAATTATCCTCCCTTTCTACTCGAGCTGGGGAAGGGAATGAGGAGTGGGCCCAGGTTTTCACTCTGTACCTGCACTCTCCCAGTAGAAGATCAATTGCTATTGTGAGCTGCTTACACACTACATGACTCTTCTACCTGATTGAAGATGTGGCTCTTTACCCAACTCCTGAGTCTCCCACACTTCAATGCCCATCCTCATGCATTGAAGCTGAACATGTTAGAAATGTCACACATGCTCCAACAGTGCAGAAAAGTGACATTGAAGTACTGGGCAAAAGTAATGACCCCAGGAGACCTTTTGAGTATGTTACATTTTGAAGAAGCATTAGTTAAAGTAACATGGGATGTGATAACAGGCAAATGGGAAGCATATGGTAAAACCACAGATGTGCAGTGACGTGAAGTATTTAGATGAGCAAGGAAGGGCCAGAGGGAGAGCAAAGGTGTATTTAGCACATTGAGGGAGGAAAGCGCTGGAACAGCAGGGCCTAGGGTGATAAGTCAAAGACAACTTTCCCTGAGAGCTGTAGGGATCTGTGGGAGTTTTAGACAGAAAGTGACATCAGAATTTTGTACAAAAAGAATTGTTCTAGCAGTGAGGTAGAGGTTGCTGGGAGACCAAGAGACAAGGAAGTCACCGTATCATTCTGGGTAAACAGAGGTGATGATCTGTGGCAGAAGCATAAGGAGAGTTTGTGGAAGTGCTGTTGTTCTGATTATCTATCAGGTGCAAAGCAGGGTAGAAACCTCCAACCAACAAGTCAAAGAAAGAAAAAAAACACTTTTAAAATCTAGTTCCCCCTTCCCTGCCCCACAACCCCAGGCAGTTGCAAGAGTTGCAATCCCATTGAAACAGCAGGGTTTTCTTAACAAGGAAATTAATTAGAAAAATCAACAAGAAAAAGGTGAAGCAAGAAGTTCTTAGTGCCACATGTGGCCAGTTATCTTACCCTAATTCACTGTTTAAGTCCCAAAAACACATGTCTAAGATGGTAGCCTTTTGCCCCTCCAAACCTAGAACAGAAACTTTTGCAAAATACAGTGTTTGGGTTATTTTCTCAGCTGCTTTTACCTCCAGCATCCCAAGGTTCTAAGCTTCTCCACAGTTCCTCAAACTTTTTCAGCAAGTACTGATGGAACTGGATACCAAACAAGCAAAAATAGAGTACTTAAACCAAACCTACAAATGGGAGCTGCTGGCTCTTTAAATCCAGCCGCTCATTAGGTTTGTCCCAGCCCTTACAAGCAGTAGCAGGACCACACTATCTTAAAAGGGGGCAAGAAGAGGTTTACTCATTAAAAGACAAAATAAACAAAAGTCACTAAGCTTACAATGGACCCCCATTGATTATATTACCGACCAGTTCAGTCCAAAAATTGCACATGGGTCCTAAGCCACATGTGTCTACAAGGTGGTGGCCATCCTACCTTCAATCCAGATGAAGGAACCAAGATAGTGCCATTGTTCTTCTTCAAAGACACAACTCTTCTCACTTCAAGCCAAATATAGATTCAAGTCAAATGTAGCTCTTCTCACTTCAAGCCAAATGTAGATTCAAGATGATGTTGTTAGCTCTCCTTCAAAAGCAGGAGATTCAAATCCAATGTAGAAACCAGGATGGGTCTCTTTTTGTCACTCTCCAGCCACTCCTTCTTAAACCCTTATCTCTTCTCTCTTGAGAAGGCTTAGCTTCCCTTCTCCAAATATCTGCCAGCCAGGGCACAATGGCTGCTATTATAATGCAGCACCACCATACTAGGAGCCATGACCCCCCAATTTCACCATAGTACCCTTATCACTGATGCAAAACCAGCTTTCCAAATGGCTTTTTCCAGGATCAGCTTTTCAACAAGACAAACATTTTCCTGTGCTCCTCTTGCTCTGGTGCCCCACACTTTCCAGGCCCACCTTCAGTGGCATCTGGCCACACTCACTGGACCTGCCTTCAGCAGCCCCCATCACCATCAGCCCATCCCTACTCCTCTGCCAGCCACTCTCCTGCCATGGCTCCTTGCCACCTCAGCATTCTGGACCTCCAGCCATCCTGGCCACTCCAGCCTCTCTTTCTCCTAGCACGCCATCCTGGCATTCCCCTACACTTTCACTGCTCCCAACCCCCTTTTTCCACATACTCTCTCTTCTCTGGATTCTTTCTCTCAGGCCTTGCCCACCAGGAGAGTATGGTGACTCCCATATCAAAGCGGGGTGCCCTGGCATTCCATTCAGCTATATCACCCCCTATCAGCTCCATTTTTCTTATTAAAATGGGAGGCTGGTTGAGCGTCACCCCACACACATGTCCATGTTGACACCTGATCCCCAGTGTGATGATATTGGCAAGGAGACCTTTGGGAGGTGACTAGTCAGCAGTGGGGAGTGCTCATGAACAGAAGAACATAAGATGGAGATGAGGAGGATGCCACAATCATCTATTCTAACCTTTCTGGAGGTGAAGGGACTGTGTCCAACCTGGGGTGGGAGGAAGGGAAACAAGGCTGAGGGGGTGTTATGCCCCAAGATTCATTTCACTTGCTACAAAAAGAGTCTTTGCTGGGCTTACTTCATGTCAGAAACACCAGTTGATAGGCAAAGAAGGTACATGGAGCAGTCTTTCTAATCTCAAGGTGTGGCAGTGTTGGGAGAAGGAGTAGTGAGTAGTAAATGCCTTTGATGATGAAAGGGGCAAAGGGCTTCATGCAGGTTCAGCTCCCAATGACTAAACTCCACACAGGCAAGACTGGTATGAATTTATTCATCCTTGCTGACCGCAGGGGTAAGCATACAAAAAAGGCAGTTGGCAAAGTATATCTGCCACTCACATGAAATCTCAGCTCCAGTGAGAACTTTTAAGGTTATCTGGAGGAACCAAAATGAAAAGAGAAAGGCTTTGTATGGGTCTGGGATTAAGGGTGTTCGTTCCCTCTTTTCCAGCTTTGGCCTCAAAAAGACCAAAATTGTTCATCAGTTTTGTGCCAAAGCTTGAAAACTAAAGTTATTATTATCAATAACTTTCCCACACATTGTAAACCCTGCTTGCCAAAAACATACTTTGAGATTATTCTTGTCCTGAATAATAGTAATACATTCCCAGGGAATACCTGGCAGAGTGATTTGTTGATAAAGAAAACATGGCAGACAGACAGAATCATGCAGGCAAATTTCTTGAGGATGTTGGGCTGCTCTTCAGGTAGTGGGTGAGTGCTTTCATTAGTTAATGGGTATGTTTAGAGACTTGATAAAGCTGGCCTAGCATGGGATGATTTTATCAGTAGTATTTAGAGAACACAAGGAAATAGCCCAATGGAGATGTATTTTCTGAGTGTGGAGAAGAGCAAGGATTGAAGGCAGCAATGGCAGAAAGAAAAAAAATATCCCAGTGAAAGACAGGGAGTTTTTTTTTTCTTCAGTATTCAACTAGGTGCTCCTGGAATTGCCTCCAGGCACAAAACCATTTTCTAAAGTTAAGTGAGGTCTGAATCTCTTTCTTTTACTAACCCCTATCTGTGACTCCAAAAACTTCAGCCTTAAGTTTTTCTCTCTCCACAGAGTAAAGGTACAAATAAAAATGCCGAGTTATTACAGCTCACTTCACTAGCAAGGCAGAGCCTTTACAACATGACCTAATCAATCCTCCGAATAATCGGATGTGCCATTTTTATCCCAGCTTTACAGCTGAGGAATAAAGAGGTTAAATGACTTAGTGGGGGCCACCCTGCTGTAACCAGAGAAACAAGGATTTAACCTCCAAGCAAAGTGTTATTTTCAAAATTATGTACTGACCAGAGACAGGCAATCAAGTTACGTTTAAGGGAAAGAATATAACACTAATAGCAGGCTTTTGCACTAACAATGTTTTATGCCAGACAGCAGGAGTCAGTAAATTCAAAACATCCAAGGAAATTAAATGTAAACACATTGTTATGGACATATTGGGACACAGGAGATATTTATTCTTGCAAGTCACTCCTGATGAGTCTTCCTGAGAACAAACTTCAGCCAGCACAAGTGGCTCGTCAAATACGCAGAACAACTGATGTTAGTAAACAACTGTTTGGGGGAAGTACTAGCCAGGAATCTCAGAAACATTCAGTTGAAACAGGGCATCTTACTATAGTGTGTGGGTGATTTATAAGTGCAAGTCCTGACTAGGAGTCTTGTCTGGAGAATACCACTGAGCCACCTGGCAGAATGTAGCTATAAGGTGTCCCCTCAAAAGGCAATAAAGATAATGTAAACAAAAGGTCATGCTTTGGGGATCAAGATTTTAAAAAGGCAAATGAACCCATGTGACAGACAAAAAGTTATTTCAGCCCTGAAGGACCCCAGCAATCCAAGACAATTGCTTGGGGTTTTGGAAATGGCTGGGTGTTGTGTGAACTTTGAGGTTGCAGGGAAGATTTGGTGACAGTGCTGG